>NJDC01001494.1:489969-540405 GCA_002245475.1 Calephelis virginiensis
CTCAATTTTGGGAGTTCGTAAATTATGATTTAATTCAGTTAAATTGTTGCAATTTATTTTCTGACTGTAGAAGTTAGTGTGTAATGGAGGTTATACTTATAATAATATCTATTATCTATGCTAAATATCAGACTATGTACACAGACGAATATAATCTAAAAAAAAAGGTTCGAATCCCGGGTCGGCCAACACAAAGAATGTTGGATTTTTCCAATTTTCTAATAAAAAAATGTTGGTCGGGATTGGAAATGTGCCCGGTTGGCGATAGGCTTGCCACCTATCACATTGTGGGACTTAGTGTCTTCGGCTAGTCGCGGGTGCCTTGGTTGTACCTCTGCCTACCTCTTCGGGGATATGGGCGTGAAGATACTTAATCTATAAGTACAAAATGAACCTCTAATAAAAATATCGTCTCTGTGGTGTAGCGGCCCAGCGTTAGACTTAACTCCGCAAGGCCTATGTTCAGCAATGGACGTCCTTTTGCTGATATGATGATGATGATGATTGAGTAGCTTAGGTTGGTAGAGTTTCAGGTTTCGATTGTGATTATTTTTTTACTCTTAGAATCGACCACGCCTGCATTGATTTCTCCGTTCTGCCTATTAGGTAGGTGCTGCTGCTATAGCATTTTACGCCGTGGTGGTCTGGGGCCGCTAAGTAGAATAGACTATCTGCCTCTGTGCCAGGCAGCATCTAATATTACCATTTAGACTTATGGTGGTAGAATAAATAAATAAATATCCCTGGACAAGTCACACAAATTGAATCTAACCCAAAAGTAAACAAATTTAATGCTTGTGTTATGGGTGTTAGTCAACGATTCTAATCCATAGAAATAGATACCAGAATATGTTTAATAAACACCCAGTCCCGGAAATGCAGACATCATGAATATTTATCACACAAATGCCTGCCATTTGTGTGATTATTTATGCCCCCGCCGGGAATCGAACCCGAGCCTCGTGGTTAGTCGATGTAGTTAGGCGTGTATGCTAGCCATTCTACCAACGAGGCGGAGGTAGGTTGCTGTGCATCTTGCCCAAGTAGGGATCCACAGCCTTACCTATTTCTGTCGCCAGAATGAGTCTATCATATTACATTCTGGCGTGTAGGGTAGCAGGTGAACTTGTACAATAGGCCTTACTCCCCGACCATAGGACAGCGGTGCATCTATAACATCTGCTGCTTTATTAATAAACACGGAGTAAAGTACTCCAAGGTTTAACCTGGTATTATAGTCTTTTTTACAATGTAATACAGACTATAATATTAACTTAATCTTACACCTATCCTACACCACATTTATTAATAAGTACATACATACATTCATACATATCTTCACGCCAAGTCCCTTACGGGGTAGGCAGAGAGTATCGAGTGCCAGACCTCACGATCCAGACAAACCTGTCTTGCTTCCTTCACATTCATAACCCTTTTCATACAAACACGCCGGTTTCGGAGACTCTTGACACCACCCTCGGATAATATCCGATTGATCTGATCGTGAAATGTCATATTAATAAGTACGCTAGAGTTTAACATTTACATTTATCTCTGACCATCTGAGAGCCATGTGCTTATTCGCAGATCTCTTACTTAGAGAACATCAATGCTCGCCACTGTTGTGTTGTATTTCTGAGAGTAGGAAATATTTGTTTCTAAAAATCCTCACGAACTCGAGCTTCAGGTTGGCGGCGCATAATAAACCAATTAGGAACCGACTGCTTGATTCAATCAAGTTGATTGCCTTACTATAATTAAACCATTAATAAATAATCAACACATGTGTTGTAAATAATACTTGTACTTAAAAATACATTTATAAATACCGAGAAAACAGAAATGTGTATTTATTGTAACAAATCCTATAATTATCAGAAATCGAACCCACTACGATATTCTTCATTGACGTGTACGTTAACCACTCGACCAAGGAGTTGAAAAGTTCTCTTTCGTTTTATAAAACCCAGGGTCATGTAAAACCAATCTTTAAGTCATTTCTTAGTAGAATACACACAGGGTCGAGCTAAAAATAATTTCCAACGTTTAATACAAAAATCGCAATAATTAACTTCGTTACAGACCAATAAATTACAATACGAGAAAGAAATGCAACACGATACACACACATGCAAACACTCGTATGTATATTAACCCACACATTGGTTTTAATAGGGTTGTCAAGTCTCATACTGTGATCGATGTGTATGAACGCAGTATTGAAACTCAACTTTATGTATATTTTTAGTTTTATTAATGTTAATTAATTACAAGATATGACATTGACACGAGCAAACAATGAATTTTGAAATCTTTAAATAGTATTTTTTTTAATCATTTAGAAAAACATTGAAATACATTTTTATATTTATAGTAAACTAATCGCCTCTGTGGTCTAGCGGTCCGGGTGTTGGACTTGACTGCATGAGGTCCCGGGTTCGAATCCCGGGTCGGCCAACAAAAAGAAAATAGGATTTTTCCGATTTTCTATTTAAAAATAAAATGTTGGTCGGGATTGGGGAAATGTGCCCGGTTGGCGATAGGCTTGTCACCTATCACACTGTGGGACTTAGTGTCTTCGGCTAGTCGTGGGTGCCTTGGTTGTACCTCTGCCTACCTGTTCGGGGATATGGCCGTGAAGATACTACTACTACTACTACTAATCCAGCCTTTAAGAGGTTAGATGAAATTATAAGAATAGAAAAAAAAAATTACGATAGAGGCCTCATCCCGGCCTCAGGTTGGTAACGCACCATTACCACCTTTGGTGGAACCCAGGGAACCAGGGAACCCATCAGGGAACCCATCTGCTTGTTTGCCTTCCAATATCATAAAAAAGGTACCTAGAGGTTATTAAAATCAATTATGTTAAAATTAATAAACATAATTGTCGGCTTGTACATGGAGTTTGTCGATTTAGAAGGCTGTATATGGGAACCTTTAAGGCTTCAAAGGAGTTTCACTAGAGCCTTTTTATTTTTTTTGCTGTTTCAAAGCCAGGTAAGTAGTAAAAGTCCCAAAAATAAATAACAGAAACAAAAAAAAACAAGTGAGTTTCAATCTTAAAATACCAGTGACTAAATATGACATATTGCAGTTAATAATTTCAATTGCTATTTACATTATCTACTATTATTTTTAGGCCTTAATTTTTAGACCGTAGTAATAATATATAATAACTATTACTTATTTATTATTGTGGTAGTGGTATTCACAAACAATCATGGTCCAAGCAGCTTACTCACCTTCCAAGCTTTAAAACTTTGTTTGTCCGGTACTTTTCTATATCCAAAAATCATTTAATTCATATGTTTTAAAATCTTTCACTAATCCATAATTTTTAATTAACAGCTTTATTTTTTAAGCATAAAATAGTAATTAAGTTTCATAATTTTAAAAACTTTTATTACGTTCAGCCCTGGCCAATCCGAACACAAATACATTCATATGATTTATTATTAACACGGGCCACAATTCGTGTGTGTTGAATATCACCGGGCACGCACACACCCGTCCTGGGTACGAGACTCGCAATGGACGTGATGCTTTGGGAAATGTTCATCATATTGTGATATTATCTCAACTCTTTTTGTCCAACTGCGCAAGTAATTATTGGTTATATTTTATATTTAAGTTACATAGTTTTATGGTAGAGTTTGTAGAGCTCTCTTAGTGGCTTGTACTTATCACTAGCCATAGTCATGTTCTAGTTTTGAGCTTGTAATTTTATATACCTAATAGCTGACAGTTTTCATGTTAATATATTCTTTCAAACTAGTTTCTATTATAACAGAAAATAATAGAATGTTGTGCACAAAATAATTAATTATTCTAAAATTAAAAATGTTCAATAATCTCCAAGAAAACCTGTGTAATGTAATTTATAAATCATTTCATTAAACTCAAAGCTTTCAAATTAAAAATCCGCAACAAAAACGGTTCATCTGTTATAAAGTTATGATGGCATAGACAGAGACACACAGTCGCGTCTAATTTTTAAAACCTTTCTTTTTCATCGAGGTTACAAAAATATAAAACTGCTATAAAACTTAAAAACTAAGTGATATACAAAGGCAGCCTTATCGCCAAATCAATGATCTCTTTCAGGCAACCTTATGTTAAAAAAATACAAAAAAAATGTTGAGTGATAAATTAAACTATGACTAGGATTTAATTTAATTGAAAAAAAAATATTAAAATTTAATACACTTAAGGGTAATTTGAATCACTTATCAAAGAGAAATTATAGTACTACTAGAGATAAGTTATCTGGCAACCACCGGTACTTTCCAACAAAAGCTCTTTTTCCCTTGGCGTCACGTATAGAATAATTTCGCTACTTTTGTTATTGCATTATTTACCATCTTATCAATAAACATCAACTAAAGAACTCCAAGGTTCAAATGGTATTATAGTCTTTCTTACATTATGATACAGACTAACGTTTCAACTTAACTTTACTATTACTTTAGTATTTTCTTATTAACAAGACGGTTCGCATCTGTGGTCTTTGACTTCTTGAGGTTGCGGGTTCAACCCCGGGTCGGATAACAAAAAAGAATAGAAAATATGTATTTTCAATTTTCTAATTAAAATACTGTTGCCAACTATCGCATTGTGGGATTTAGTGTATTGTTTGCTTGAAGATACTTTTAGTTTAATTAATGTAGTAATTGTCACAAGAACAATTATACAAAAAAAAGTTAGTTGAGCGAGACATTATAAAATCTAAGTCAAGTCAACTAGTAATTAACTTAACAACAAAGCTCTAGTAAGCCTAGTTCTAATTAATTATATATAGATTATGAATTGTATTAGACGTTCAAGTAAAGAGACGCTATATCTCATGAACTTTTGATAGTTGCAATAAAATAAAACTTAAGTAGCAAAGACAATTGTGGTAATTCTGCTAAACACCAATTTAATTTAGGTGTATGCTACCTTTTCCAATGAAACAAAAAGATTAAAGATGTCAGATTTTAGACAGGTCAAATTATTCCGGACATGTCAAATTGTGTAGTTTTTATATAATGAATTCCGAGGTATTAATTAAAAGTCAGTAGAAATATCATGTACAAACTAATCTGACAGCACTAAACGTTTTGTCTTTTTCTATTATTATCATTGAAAGAAGACAGCGTTAGCTTAAAATTAGTGCTTGTGACTTCTAATGTTTTTACAAAAGATTTAAGCAAAAGTTTATGTTAAGGTATAACTTTTGTAGAGAGTGGTACAGGTTAAATAAATATTCAATAATTAAATATTTCCAGACAAGTTACACAAATTGAATCTAACCCCAAAGTAAGCAAATAATATGCTTGTTATATGGGTGTTAGTCAACGATACTAGTACATAGAAATACTTAAATAGATACCGGAATAAATTTAATGAACACCCAGACCCGGAAATGCAGACACCTAAATATTCATTACACAAATGTCTGCCCCCGTCGGAAATCGAACGCGAGCCTCGCGGTTGGTTAGGGTAGTTAGGCGTGTACGCTAGCCACTCGACAAACGAGACGGTTAAAGTGGCAACAATGCAAACGAGACTTATACCTAAACTACTTAAAATATAAAAACCATTCCAAATTCAGTATATAACCAATCACTCCACAATTAACTATTTAATTATTTTAATTTATTAATTATCTATTTAATCGTTTCTATATTGTATTGTAATTGTTGTCAACACTCTAACACATAGGTATAATTCGCTTACATTGGAGTTAGACTAATTTGTATAATTAGCCAGGGATATTTATTTATTTCTTATTTGACAGTTCACTGTGGATTTGTCTCTGTTAATTATTGTTTGAAAAATTGGAACAGCACTTTTTCTGGTAACTATGAGAGTTAAATTACCCAAATTTAAATAAATTACTAATTACATGTAGATTTCGATACGTTAACTACTCTAAGTAATCTATAGCAGCACATGGTAAGGGCTTTGAGCCTTCACCATGAGTTGGTATAGATTACTTTCGGTAACTTACATGTCGAAATCTATGACACTTTTGGTCTAAAAATGTGTTTCTCTTAGTTACCAATAGAGGCGCTGTTCAAAGTTTTCATACAAATAATTTACAGAGATGGTAGCGATAATAGTAAACTTGACAAGCCGTAAACTCGTGGTAAGGGCTCAGGGCCTTCACCATGAGTTGCTATAGATTACGTTCGGTAACTTACATGTCGAAATCTATGACACTTTTGGTCTAAAAATGTGTTTCTCGTAGTTACCAATAGAGGCGCTGTTCAAAGTTTTCATACAAATAATTTACAGAGATGGTAGCGATAATAGTAAACTTGACAAGCCGTAAACCGTGGTAAGGGCTCAGGGCCTTCACCATGAGTTGCTATAGATTACGTTCGGTAACTTACATGTCGAAATCTATGACACTTTTCGTCTAAAAATGTGTTTCTCTTAGTTACCAATAGAGGCGCTGTTCAAAGTTTTCATACAAATAATTTACAGAGACGCTAGCAAGTATCGTAAACTTGACAAGCCGTATACTCATGGTCAGGGTTCTGTTAAAATATAATGAAAGAAATCTAACAAGCTCTACACATTTCGGTAGTTGACGCTTACATCTTAACTTAGCTCTTTCATACTCAAGCACATATCGGTGACGTTTTACTTTACAAGATATTACGTCAACGACACTCAATCATAGTCGTCCACATTATAGTTCTCGTGGTCCACAGATAAAAATAATGAAATTAGTTTTTTAAAAATAAAATGTTAACAATTTTGTTGTTGAGTTACAAACTGAGTTTTGGCGCCATTGAGAGAAAAGATGGTCGAAGTATTTTCATAATTATTGAATTTCGTGTTAATATTGAGTGAAATTAGACAATTTTGGTGGCATTTTGTACAATTTCGTTCAGTGAAAGTGCAGAAATGAAATAATCAGGAAGAAATTAGCGTATCGTCTATTTCCTCGTTGCCGCCAAACCTCATTATATGAGCTTGGGTAAACAGGCCATCGCTTTACCCAAGAGCCTGACATGACTAACTGACGACTTATGAGTTATGACTGTTGACTAATTATAATTTGTTACAACTGATGTACAATTTGAAGCAAATTTCTACTTGACTAATGGCAAAAAACCTAACGTGAAGGCCAATACTTAAAGAAAGAAAAAAGAAAAATAAAATGTTGACAATTTTGTTGTTGAGTTACAAACTTCCGATATCCAATTGAATTAACGTCAGTTATCATAGTTACTCCTTCACGCAAAAATTGCTGAACAGATTATTGTGAAATTTGTTACACACGTAGAGAGTAACTTGGATTAACATATAGGATAGTTTTTATATCGGCAAAATGTTTCTGTGGGACCATTATCCACGCGGGCAACAGCTAGTAGAACATAGTTCTTAAACACCACAAATATGGAGAAAGCCAGGCAGGTCTGCTAGGATTGTGAGACTTGGCACTCGATACTTTCTGTCTACCCAGTAAGGGACATGGCGTGAAAATATGTGTGTATGTAACCACTACAATGGTGGTTATACTTTAAGCTGTTACATGTAAATTTAAAGTAGCCAGTAGACTAAGACCAGACACCTGGTGTGACCAGCCAACTTGACAACGATACCTATATCTATGGTGTCGATATCCCGCAATTTTCTGTTCCTTACAGCGTTCTTTACGCACGATCCAAGGTGATTGCTTCTACCGTGCTCTACTAAAAACTAGTAGGATACTAGCTGTCCCGGCTAACTTCATTCCACCCGTTCAGTTTGTATAAGAAAAATTGTACTAAAGAAATTTCAATGACATTTTGGTTTCGGATTTCCAAGCAGAAGCTGTTAAACGGGAATGTTTTAGGTTTGGCGTTAGATCTTGAAGATTCTGATCATGATAATCTATTTTTTTTTGAAAATACTGCGTGGTTTTTGGCCCTTGATATAAGGGTGAAGTTTCAATTAAATCCGACCTCATGTAGTGGGTGAAAAACACACACTAAGATTCCATTACATAGATACTAACGAAGTTAATAAAAGCTTCATTGTATATTCGTAATTACAACATAATTACAACAAACTCGGAATTTTCATATTAAAATTGCAGCTGCCAGTGAGTTTTCTTTTTTTAACTGAAACGAACCCTGAAAATTTCACAAATAATAACAGCAATGAAATGTTTTGCTATTTGTAATTGATACAAACCTAATATTTTAAAGAAACTATATTTTTTAATTAAAACTATCAATGCGTTTTCTATCTATCGCCTCTGTGGTCTAGCGGTCCGGGTGTTGGACTTGACTGCATGAGGTCCTGGGTTCGAATCCCGGGTCGGCCAACAAAAAGAAAATTGGATTTTTCTAATTTTCTAATAAAAAAAATGTTGGTCGGGATTGGAATTGTGCCTGGTTGGCGATAGGCTTGCCACCTATCACATTGTGACACTTAGTATCTTCGGCTAGTCGTGGGTGCCTTGGTTGTACCTCTACGGGGATATGGGCGTAAATATACTTTTTTTTTTGCGTTTTCTATGTTTGAATTGCAATAAACTTTGTTATTTATATTATATAAAGTCATAAGGAATGAATTTTCTATATTTCTGTAATTGGAACAAACCCTTATTTTTTACAATTGAAACAAACGGCAACGCGTTTTCTATTTGTAAAGAGGAAAAGTTCCGCGAAGTTGGAATGCGTCTGAGTGTTAGAGCGAATCCAATAGAAAATACGCGATCATTGTTAGAGAGTGCATTCCAGTTTCCCTACAATTTATTATTAGTCTGTTTGTTTGTGTGGTAGGCGCGAAATGTCACCGGTTATTTTCGCCAACCGTTGTGTTTGCGTGCGTCACTTGGTGATATAAACCGCTGATGATTGTTGCGTACTTTATATAATTTTAATTTATTATTGCGCCATCTGTTTTATTACTTTATAATTATCCGCGGTTTTGTTCGCGATTATGTCCTCCAAATACAATCCAACAATCTAGAATCTGTTTATAAAAGGATTATTTTTTTATCACACATTTACACCGAATCAGACATCCGAAGGTCAGTGGTGCATGCGCCATTTTATTTTTTATAATTTCTATGCTGTATAATATATCATCAAAACTGTATACAAAATTTTACTATGGGAATTATTACAAAGTTATCTACATTTTTTTCCGTGTTGTTCCGAGCTCTTTTGCAAAGTAGATCATCCTCCTTCCTGCTAGGCAGCTCGTAAAAGGCGAGCATCAACTTACCGTCACTAACACCATAACATACTAGGTGGTAGAGTTTCGCAACCTTTTGCCACCGCCTTACCTATTCCTGCCGCCATAACGTTAATGCTACGAGTATATATGCAAAAGTAAACTTGCTTTTGCTCGAGGCCCAACATCCCGACTTCAGGTCGGCAACAAACAATTACCACCTACGGTGTCTCTGGGCTGCGTGAATTTCTTACCAGCAGGAAATACACCAACCAATCGACCAACCAGTTGGCCAACCGTTTAGCCCACCAGATGGCCAACCAGTCGAACAAGCAGTCGGTCAACCAGTCTTGCAACCAGTCGGGGTAAAAGTTGACCTACACCACCAACAATTAAACTAGACTAGACGGCAAATCATTCGAGCAACCAGTCGGCCAAAAAGTCGAACAACCAGTCGGGCAACCAGTCTTGCCATTTTTACTTGTATAAGTGTATTTTAGGATGCTCAAATACATATTTTAACAACTTTCTAACACACATATTCCGCAAATAAATAAATTTAATTTCAGGATTAAGTAACGAATACGTGAAAGCAGAAAAAACTATTATCAAAGATCCCTCTGTAACAAAGGATCAAAGCCATTAATACCGTATACATTTTAAAACTATACAGTATATTAGAGGATCTTGTCTTAGCATAAGCAGACTATAGTCTTTTATTATGTCTTATAGACGTAATAAAATCGTAAATATAATACACAAAAACTTGGCTATAAAGCATAAACTTGTCCAAGATACTCACACCTCCTACAAACAAACCTGGCACAATTTTAGAAAACCCTATCCATAAAATGTATTAAGACCGCCCAATTTTAACGGATAGAACTATTCATTACAATAGTCCTGACATTATTGGACAGTATGATGAGTGTGAGTTTCGCACGAATTTACTTGACTACCACGTTTGCGTTTGGACGATCCAATGGTATGGAATACTTGAGTTGTTTCGGTTATCCGCTAGAGGCGCTGACAATCACTACAAACATTTCGGTCAAACAAAAACGCGTTACTAAAGTAAATCATTTCAAAAACTCACACTTGGCACACAGAACAAAATTTATAAAATTACATATTTGAATGACATTGCTTTGCATAACACTCATAATATCACAAAAACTATAGGTAACTGAAATTATAATTATTATAAAAATAGATTCTTACATAGTGGAAACAGAAAATATATATTGTTCCAACTGTTCTCGCGACCACAGGTGTTATACCAACACTCATTTGTTGTTAAGGTTGAGAAGTTTAAGGTTATCAGCCTTAAAATTCTCAACCTTAACAAATACACAAATATATGTATTAATAAATAAATAAATGTTACAGAAATCTGCCATAGTACCTGTAGAATAGTAAGGAAATTTATTAAAGTGAATGAAGAAGATATCACACTTAACTTAATTAAAAACACATAATTAAATAATAATAACAACTTCACGCCCAAATCCCCAAATCAGTTGGCAGAGGCACTGCCAGAGCACTCGCACATATCCGAAGATACTAAATCCCACAACGTGATAGGTGGCAAGCCTATCGCCGAGTGGGCACGTATCAAATCTCGAGTAACCTTTCTTTGTTAGAAAATTAGAAAATCTACTTTTTTTGTTGCTCGATCCGGAAATCGAACCCGGAAGCTTATAAAGTCAAGCCCAACACATTAACCACTATTAGAAAATTTGTGTTGTTAAAGTTGAAAATTTATTTCAATTCCTAATACTAGGTAAGGAATGGTAGAGTCACCCCATACACCTATTTTAAATACTTTTTTTTAATGGAAGCTAAAAAAGTGATGTATCTTTTAATAGTAAGAATCACTCATCACTTGTATCTATACTTAAAAATTACAATAAATCTGTAGAAGAGTGAATTCTTTACATTGAAAATATAAAAAAAGGGCAGAAGAATAAAAATGGGTTGATCCGTGTTGATCCGGGCTCCTTTGCAGAATAGACCACCTGCCTTCCTGCCAAGCAGCTCGTAAAAGGCGAGCAAAGGCTTAACCGTTCCCTGCACCGTGACAACTGACTAGGTGGTAGAGTTTCGCAACTACTCGACCAGATTGGTACCACCGCTTTATCTATTCCTGCCGCCATAACTTCAGTGCTTGCCGTTGACGTGTTCCGATTCAGAGGATAAGGTAGCCGGTAAACTTACTTTTGCTCAAGGCCCAACATACCGGTCTCAGGTTGGCAACGCACCATAACCACCTTTGGTGTCTCTAGGCGGCGTGAATTTCTTACCATCAAGAAATCCGACTGCTTGTTGCCTTCCAATATTATCTAAAAAAAAGAATACATTTTTAGCATTCTTAGATTTTTTTTATATCTGTATCCTGTTCGCGAATCACGCAGAATGTACTAAATCGATCCTAATGAATTTTGGCAGGTAAATACTTTATGTTCCGAGAAAAGGTACTTTTTATCCCGATCACCGAAGAGGTTCCAATGGGAGAGGGGTAGAAGTCATAATTTAAATGGGATTCAATTCATTACCAGCTTAGTCCAAATTTATTCATTATTTTTTATAGCACTATTATTTATATATGACTTTTTCAAAATGAGTTTTGTAGAAAAAAACAGACATAACAGCACTCAGAATAACAGATCAACTAATTCCAAATTCGGAATGTAGAGTAACATTTGAATGTACCGGTTAACTTAAACTGGTGTACGAATTTTGTGAACAAAATTCATCCAAACTGAAAATATCTCTCTATTACGATTTATGTCGATTTAATAACATTTTTAATTATTTATACGGGATACTCACAATCTCTTTTTATTTTATTTGTCGATATTTCGGCCTAGTTGCATAGGCCGTGGTCACGACGGGACTCACCCGTATAAATAATTAAAAATGTTATTAATTCGCGACGATTTAAGTTTAAAATCTTATGTCGATTTAGTACTTTAAACCGGGTAAGATTTTCTTATAGATAGACGCGAATAAAATCGCGGGCACAGCGATTTTGTTTTAAAGACACAAAAGATGGTATATTAAAAGATAGTGTTTTATTTAACTGAGATTGGGATAATGTCCTTAATAAAGCTTACTAGATGGTAACTTACCTATTCTTTCCACAACAGCTTCACTGCTTGCCAATGTCTTTTTAAAAAGAGAGAGAAATTAGTAGACTGTCACACATAGCTCAAATCCCGGGCAGAAGAAAGCGATGCATTAGGGAAAAGTTTGGTGTAATTTTAACTTAAAATTGTTTGACTTACGTGACATTTTTTTAAATTGAATAGTTTTCGGAATTGAACGTTGGTTTTAAGTTTTTTTTTAAATTTACCTGGACTACTTCATACTTTCATGTTGTACTGCATACTTTATACTATTTTTTTTTCCAACTGTAACTGTGTTTTCATTAATTGTTAATACTAATATTGTATTAGTATTAACAAACAAAATAAGTTAAAAATACTCAAAAATTAAAAAAAAACCTACAAAAAACCTTCGGTTTTGGAACTCGGTGTGATGGTCCGAGTCCATGGTTTTTTTTGGTGAGCAGTCACTAACACCTTGCATATGTAGTTTATTTAAGTGATGGTTGTCACATACGATCAAAAAAACAAACAATCAGCTTAATTTTAAAAGAATATTTTACAGAGAAATCTTTGCTTAAAACTGACACAGTACAATTTTGCAGAGTGATAGTTAGTTGATTATGGTGCTCAATCCGTTGAGTAAAAAAATGTAGTTTTTTTATGTGAAATATCAACAAGCATATCGCTATCCGGATGATAAAAGACAACCCTTGGTCTATAGACACTATAGTTGTTTCAGGTTCATCGATGTCTTGTGGCCGGGATGTTAGGCTTATTTATTGTACAAGTCTGCCGACAACCAGAACATGATAGAGTCATTGTGGCGGCAGGAATAGGCAAAGCGGATGAACCGGGAAAGCTGCTGCATTCTACCACCAGGTTTCTTGGCAATGAAATACATTTTAACCAGTGCCTGCCTCTTCTCTACTGCCTGGCAGAGAGGAAGTGGTATATTCTACCTAACAGACACGGACCTGTACGGGGTTTCAATGTCATATAAGTAGTTATAAAGAAATTAAAATCGTTTAAAGTCATTAGTGACACATAAACCTACGAACGTTTACTTGACACTTAAAACTACTTAAAATTGATCGCCTCTGTAGTCTAGTGACGGCTGTGTTTACACAAGGTCCCGGTTTTGATTCTCGGATTCAGCTACTCAAAAATATCAAAAATGCGTTCTTTCAACTTTCTGTTAAAATCCCACATTGCCTGGAATGGGATATGCGCTTGGTTGGCTATACAAGATATAAATCGAATTTTAAACCACCAAGAAAAGATACAGAACTTAGTTATTGGAACATTAGCTAAAGATGTGGTTTTTTATAGTGTTGGAAGGCAAACAAGCAGACTGGTTACCAGATGGTAAGAAATTCACGCCGCCTAGAGATACTAAAGAAAATAGTGCGTTGCCAACCTAAGGCCGGGATGTTTACCGGCTTTCTTATCCTCCGAACTGGAACACGTCAACGGCAAGCACTGACATTATGGTGTTAGGAGTAGGGAAGGCGGTGGTACCAATCCGGACGAGTCGCTACGAAACTCTACCATATTGTCAGATGTCACGTTGTTAGTGACCGTAAACTTATGCTCACCTTTTACGAGCTGCTTAGCAGGAAGGCAGATGGTCTATTATGCAAAGGAGCCCAGACCAACTTAGGGAAAAACTTGATATTTTTTTCAATTTGAAGTGGAAAATGTAGAGTCATTTACGCTGCAGAAGTCAAATTAAAGTCTCAACTAAAAACTTAAGCTAAAAATTATTTTAATAATCACTACTGCTACTTTCTTTCAGGGATTATTACTGAGTGGTAGAGTTACCTAAATATTTTGCTTACGGGTTCCTCTAAAGATAATACTGCCAAGCAGTATAATATGGTCCTTCCTCGCCAAAAATTCGATCCTCTGTTCGGTATCTTTTCTCCAACTATCATGACTCGACTTTGTCGTGTTCCGATTTAAATAATATGCTTTCTAACACAAAAAGCTTAATGAACCGCTTTTAAAGGCAACCAGCAGCAACATCCCACCATCGTCCTTATAACAATAGCATTTATTTCCTGTCATAAAAAAGCGCATTTGCTGTCGCAACCATTTTTTAGCAATTTCTATTAAATTTTAAAATATGCGACTGTTTAATACACTTATTAGGCTATGTTTTACAATTTCAACGCTATTTTAACAGTTAATCCTAGAAAGAATACTGTTGCAACGGTAAAACTTATTTTAATGTTGTTTTACAAATCAAGACAGAAAATAACTCTATTATCTAGTTACTAAAATACAAATGAATTAGCTTTATAGTTAATATATAATAAAATGTATGACACATATATGGCATAAAGGAAATATATAGGATATATTAATTTTAAACAGTTATAATCGCCTCTGTGCTCTAGCGGTCCGGGTGTTGGACTTGACTGCGTAAGGTCCCGGGTTCGAATCCCGGGTCGGCCAACAAGAAGAAAATTGGATTTTTCCAATTTTCTAATAAAAAAAAATGTTGGTCGGGATTGGAAATGTGCCCGGTTGGCGATAGGCTTGCCACCTATCACATTGTGGGACTTAGTGTTTTCGTCTAGTCGTGGGTGCCCTGGTTGTGCCTCTGCCTACCTCTTCGGGGATATGGGCGTGAAGATACAGTACAGTTAAACAGTTATTGTATAAACTGCAATGTTAATGACAAATCAAGATTCATAACAATTTGACAAAACAGCTCAGTCGGTCGAAGGTCGTAATGTGCCATCGCGCTCCAGTTTCAATAATATGCTCAGTAAAAAATGCTGTCCGACCTTACAGTTAACCCTAAACTAAAGACCCTTTCTTACAGCGTTTTTTGGCAGAAAAAAACGTTTGTTGCGCTTTCTTGCACCCATCTCAGTATTCGTAGCCGAGCGGCTGTAGAGTTAAGTCGCTCTACAAGATACAACGTACTGTCAATAATTCAAATTTCGAACTCATAGCGCGGAATATCCCAATTGACATGTGTCAAAATTTTAAAATTCCAATTCTTATTTTAAAAACTTGATGTAAAACGTGGAATCCATTATTTTCAATAACATCGCGTTTTGTTTACATTACGATTCATTACAATTAAAGTTATTGTTTTAAATTTTTCGACATTGTTGGAATTGTCACAATTGTTTAATATATCCCAGGGATCGAGTCGAGTTTATATTTTAGATTGTAATAAACATTATTTGATAATTTCGCGGTGGAATCGTGCGTGGTTTTTATGAATGTTTTTGCGTATTGGACCGTGGTGGGAGAAGGGTGGGGCCTCCGCTGACTCGTCCCTCTCCTATCGAGTATTTTGATTTAGTTTCCAAGTCTTACGTAGTTGTGGCATTTTTTTCAGTCGCGTGTGTTAAGCGCGCGCGACTGGCGTATGAACTTGATTCGATTTTGTTCGCGATTTTTTTCGATTTTCCGCGCACTTGCGTTATTAAACTTTAATTTTGCAGACTTAAAAAGACACAATAATTTTATAACAAACTGTGTGTGTTTTGTGTGTGATTTGGATTTAAAGTGACAATTGTGACTTTTATTGTTTATTTAGTTTGGATGTCTTTTTCAAGGTGAGTTATTTTTTTATTCTTTAAAATTAACCATTTTAACAATTGTTCCTTTAAAAAGGAGTTGAATGTACGATAATTATTAATAATTTCACAAGGCTCATTTTGTTTTTTAGCAATTTACATAATTATTGCCTACAAATAAAATGACTATTATTATATGTAAATTATCGCTTTCGTAACATTTTTTGTCTGTGATTATTAAAATTACATAAAAAGTTTGTGAAACAAACTTGTAGTGAATGCTAGCTATCAAATAGATCTTTATCTAAATAGCCTTGGGGTTATAGGTCCAGAGATCGCGTTGTAGCGGTATTGGAATTCAATTCCACCAGAAAGCGCGCTTTTCCAATTTTACTCTGACATTTACGTTATTATGGATTATTGACGAGATTTATTTATATTTGTTTACGAGAAAATGTAAAAGTTTGCCTACTTATTTTTATTTATAGCTTTCAATTGCTTTGTATTTAATGTTTAAGCAAATAATGTTAAGGTGAAGTGCTCAAGTTATATTTACATAATCATCTCTACCCTTTTCATATATAGATATGTAAGTGTAAAAGACTTACTTGACTTTCTCTCTCTTAAGTAGTAATTTCATAGTTCATACACACGCAATGCTTAACACTTTTTTTATTATTTATTTATAATAAAAAAACACTTTTTTGAATTACCTAGTTAGAAATTTGCGATACATGTTACCTACATATTGGTTTAAATTGTATAGGTATGCAGATTTTGACAGGCATTTTTTAAATTTACGAATAATTAAAAAACCATATGTTTTGTAACTACAATATTACCACAATTATACTAATTGAATATATAGGCATTAATTACAGAAAAGTATTTTCAAATTTCGGCTGCTCATCTTTAGATGGATTAGATTTATTGCTGACTCTGCTGGACCGATTTTAAAGGAGTTTTTACCTATCGTTTGTTACTAAAAATGATAATGGTGATAATGACATTTCAGGGCAAAAGTTACGGTTTAATGCAAATAAAGATGAAACTCATGAAACCTCTTGAAGTTTCCACATACAAGCAACTGCGGGTACATTACCACCATCTCTAATTTCTAGTACAAAATGTAATGGCCACATATCTAATTTATAATCACCTTTAAAGTATGATGTTAAATAGTTTAATACCCAATAAACGTTAAACCTAGTTTTAAATTTAACATTTTAAAATGACTCGGGAGTTATTTTCTTAAACTCACTTGGATGTAATTAACATCTACTACAGCCATAACATTTTTTATTTATTTCTTATGATTGACAACTTGTAGATGTTTGTTATTTGGAGATAGTAAAATAATTTGCCACTATTGGGCTTATTTTTCAAATTTTAAAGCAGTTTTTTTTTCATTAAATTGAATCGTAAGTGTAATAAAGCTCTCACCATTTGAGTCTATTTGTTTTATTTTGATAACCAAGTAGGTGTTCTTTTAAAAACCGAATTGAAATTTAAAATAATGATTGGAATCTAAATTGTCGTCTTTAAATTTTAAGGTTTAAAGTTATTGTAATTTGTTATACCTATTATTTTTGCTTCTCAAGATTTGTATATCACACTTAACTATAAATTGAATTGGTTTAAAATAAACCTACTTTTTTATATAAATAATATTACAAAGAATCTTAAGATTTATACATTTGTTACGTTGATTGAGGAATTTAATTGATATGTTTATAATTAACCAAAGAAATATTTAATTTGACCGAGAATTATAAGCTCAGTATTAATTTAAAAAACTTAAGCCTTCTATGTGAAAACATCATTACTTAATTCCCAGGAGTAGACTTGAGAAGTACTATTCAAACGTAGCAAGACCAAACAACATAGGATAGAGTTGGAAATTTTAGGGATTCTTAACTTCCGCCTTCCTCATCATACAGCTCCATTATATCACAGCATTTCGTTGTTCTTAATGCATGTACGTCGAAAGCTAGCTCAATCGATTGAGGTGGCCTTTGGCATACCAAAATGCTAACAAGCTAGACGAATATTAAGCTTTATATTTTGTAAACTAATATATAGACTTAAGTATATAAAAAGCTTTAAAATTGAGTTGCAAAAGTCCACCCGGACAAACACACCTACTTACATTGCAATCTAATAAAAGGTTTTAAAAAGTTTGTGTACCTACAGAAATGCCCAAACACAACCTAAATATTATAAAATGTTGTTAATTAAAATAGACTACATCACTTCAAGGCTTAAGTTGACAGTTTACCTAGTCTGGGTAAGCGTGCAAAGACTATAGTGTCAACCTAAATCATGAAGTACCTACTTTAGTCTATGTTTATTAATAAAACGGCTGAGTCTAGACAGTAAAATGAATAAAACTGCGTTTATAATATACAATTTAGTATAATATTAAGTTATTCGGTTTAATATGTAAGCCAATTCATTAACACCTAATTAAATAATAATAATCCTGTTTGCATTGGCGCTTTTATGACACAGCAATCAATCAAAACTGAATCTTTACTTATATTACAAGTGTAAAATCGTGTCCTAATTACATTAGTTAATATATTTACATCAGATAATGTACGTATTTTAGCATTAACGTTTATTCGAAAGTTAAGCCGAATTCTGGCTTAAAATATGTTTCTAAAATGTGGTTTCAAAGCAACATCTTCATTTTTAAAAGCATTCTGCGATTTTCTGACGTTTTCGTTGGAAGCTTGGATTTGAATGCTTACGTTATTATAACATTCGAATGAAACTTTCGATATGTTTATGCTATAGGCAACAGTTAAATCTCGTCGGTGTCATCTCTGTTGTGTCCTGCTCGCCACTGTTTTGTTCCACAACATTTACAGTCGGTCGTCAACATATTTTTGTCTTTAGGAGTGTCCGGAAATCTGTATGCTTGTTTGCCTTTTTAATTTATCAAAAAGTACAGACCTTTCTTGTCTTATCAACTTCATTTTGTATCTAATATTTTGTACTGGGCTAATCTGTAAATTTATGCATGTATGTAATTTTTTCTGTAAAATATTAAAAACTATTTTTAATAGGTGGTATAATAACCCATATATAGAATAATATTTAAGTAGAAGATACTTTAATTTTTAAACTTACTCAGTTATAGTTGGTGTTTGAATGCTTTATTATTTTTTAACGGTCACAAATATAAAAAAAAAGTATTATTATAAATTTCTAATAACTTTGGATATTAGAGAGAAGCAAACTTTTCATGTTGAAAGTTTTGAGTGAATGTAATTGGACAGAAAAATGCCAAACATCTAACTGTCCATTACCTAATAAGAGCTTTCTAATTAGCATTAAATTGTGTGATAGCTTAATTATAAAACCAATTAAAAAAGTAGGTAATTTAAAAATATAAAATTGAATAGGATTTATCAAGACATCCTTGTATATATGTTTCGCTTTCCATCCTCGACGCTTGGTGTAACTTCATTTGTAATTATATAAGTATACTTGCATTCATCATATTTTAGTGTTATAAAATTAGCGATTTTATATAGTAAAATAATATGTATGTATGCTGCACATACATAATCTTCACGCCAAGTCCTTTAAGGGGTAATAATACACATAATTTATAAATTAATTAAGATTTATTTGTAAAACAATGCAGCATCTCCTAAGTTGCTATTTTATTGTGAAATACAAATTTTCTTAACATAACATGCAAAATACACTTGCACTGTTTTGCTTATATTATTTTTTAATAATTTATATCCTCATAGAAATTAGTGGACGTGTTTAAAAATAAGTATTTCTAAATCTGCAATCAATAAACTTGTACAATAATTATAAAAAATATTAACCAATTTCATAGTGTAAAGATTTAATAATACTTCTTAATGCAAAAAACAAGTAAAGTTTTAAAGCTTCTAAAGCTTTTAAAACTTTACGTTTAAAGTGTTTTAATTTACTTTTTAACATAACAATTGCTAATGTTTTATTATCTTATACCTAGCTCTTAATCAATGTTTTATTTTTTTTACGCTTTTAATGTTTTAGTCTAAAAATACTTGTATAGGTAGTAAAAATTAAGAATTAATACGTATACAGAAATTGTATTTTCAAGCCATATAGGATTTAAATGTCATTGCACCGAAGTAACATCCTATTAATATTATAAATGCGAAAGTTTGTAAGTATGTATGTATGGATGTTTGTTACTCTTTCACGCTCGAATGGCTGAACGGATTTGTCTGAAATTTGGAAGACAGATAGATTGTGACCTGGATTAACATATAGGCTATTTTAAATCCCGATCGCACACTGGGTTTCTGTGAAAACGCGGGCGAAGCCGCAGGTAGCAGCTAGTCATTCATATAGTAAACCACACGTAAAGTTTGTACCACAAATTTAATATTAAACATTTCTTTAATATCATTTAAACATGAAATTGAAATGGTAATTTTAATAATGTATTTATTCTATATTTAAAAATATTGTCTCCATTTATTCCATGTTAACGAACATTATTACTCTTATGAAAGCTTAGCCAGTAGACATCAAGAGTGTTTTTGTTTTTTGTTTGGTGTATGTATAACAAAAAGAAATAAAATTAGTGTCAAAGAATTACGACTTGTTTAATTTTCTTATTTCGTTTTATTTTTTTAAATATACCGCTATTTTTACTCCATTCCTTTTTTTGTTATAACACAAACTAAAAAACGCCCTTAGCCAAAGACAATTAGCCCCACAACGTGATAGGAGCCTATTGCTAACAGGGCATCTAGCCAATACATAAAATTGTTTGAAATTGTTTTAAAAAAAATTAAAAATTGTTTTGAAATTTGGATAACCACATTTTGTTTTTGTTGCCCGACCCAGGGATTGAACTCGGGACCATAAAGTCAAGTCCAACTGCTAGACCACAGAGACGATCTCGAGTTATACAAACAAATTGACAATTTTAGAAATGTATTTAAACAGGTGTAAATATTGACATTACGTAACGAAAAATAATTGAAACTAGTAGAAGTGGCCTTTAGGTAAACGTGAATGGAGTTCTCATTTAAAAATATTAATACAAAAATATATAGAAACTATACTATAAGTGTATTTGAAAATATTTCTATTAGTTGTTATTTTATTTACGTAATATAAAAAAGTTAAGATGACTAAAAAATCAAAGATAATCTTCGAAAAAACTTACCTACTATTGATTATTTTTAAAGTACTTATAAGTAAATACACCGCTTTTACTACACAAGATAATCATAATCATAATCATCATTTATTGCAGGAAACAGGGTGGTTACATTGAGGTGTTACAAAAAGACAGTTCAATCCTATTTCACCATTTTCATGGCATGCAATCATTACAGTCTAATATATATAAATATTTAAATCTATTCGATATCTACAAACCAATAAAAATTCAATTATGTGCCACAATTTCAAAATTACCATTTTAAAATATTGTTTAAGTTACAGGAAAGAAACAGTAACCTAGATAGTTCCTAGATAGTTAAGAAGTTTAAGGCATTGAATCATCCATTGTACAGTTTTGCACGAAAAGTAAATAAATAAAATTGTAGTCGAAAGATTAATTGGTCGAATATAATAAAGCCTATCAAAAATCGTCCTCAATCGGATAAGGTCGCGAACGCGGTCTTGTTCGGTCATCCATTCACCCAGCGGTCAGGATTTTGACCGGAAGCCGGCCTTATCAGGCGGCGGAGGTGACGTCACTCCCTCACACCAAACAATGTGAGTCGAACGTGATTGTTATAAAAATAAAGAATATTTCTCCATTTCTCCGTAAAACAATGCGAACAGCAACATCGACTTATAAGTATAAAATGGGTAAATATAAATATTATAACTACTGGCACCATGATTTTTGCTATAAGAAGGACAATCCTAACTTCCGGGTATTCTTATCGGATTTTTTTTAACTGAATGACCAAATAATGGTGTGACTACTTCGTTTTTTTTTCTATCGAAAAAAAGTGCGTGGTATGTAAAATAATTAGAGACAAATTTAATATGTAAAGATGATGTTCTATTAGAACTGTTTAGATTTTTTTACATTCGCTTTCTTGAATGTCGTACAGCTGCATTATAGCATTTGAAACACAGATTACATACTATGTGTACATCCAATACAATAAGTGTAGATTCAGAATATTGTAACGATAAATGTAAAAGTAAAAATAGCGCAATGTTTGAAGTGAAAACAATTGAAAACAGCTAAGTTGTTGAAAAATAGATATTTTTTTAAATGTGATACGATAAATAAACAATTTTGGTCCCTGTTTCTCTCTCTTATTAAATGCATTGTATTATTATTTATGTAGATCCAACTACTCAGGGTTACTGGATTTTTTCATCCTATTTTATTATTCGTTTATTCATTTCTACTTATAAGTGGTTCAATTTTCTTTGAATAAAAAGTGGGAAATATAAGGTAAAAAACAGTAATAAAACTAAATGTCTGCTACACTGTATCCTGTGTACAATACACAACACCGAAAACGAAAAATGTCACATTTTTGTCGGTTCTGAATTCACTTTTCATTCAAAAACTGCTTGAAGGATTTTTATCAAATTTTGTGCCGAAACTTATAACCCGAATCAATGTTTAGGATAAATTTTGTTTCAGGAAAATCTTTCGTTCCCATCACTTATTATGATAATCAATTCAACTTGTATACGAAGTCACGGGCACCAGATAGTTATTTTTTTACGTTTACCAATTTACAGCATTTTTTCTAATGCATATGTATCACTTTTAAAAATGTCCTGTATAATTAAAAATTGTGTTCATAAATAATTTATAAGAATGTTAATAACATTAAAAGTTATAAAATTTTATTATATTTTTCTACATTTTTATTGTTCCAACGCAAAGGCCTTTTGACATGATGCGCTCATAAACAATTCGTACAAATGCCGCCAGTAAAAGGGCAACCGATAATATTTAAATACTCTCACGGTGCTAACTGGAAACGTACGTGTATCATAATATATATCTTCCAATTGAAATTCAAAATGGATTTCCAATAAAAAACACATTTCCTAATTTACTCGGACTCGTAATACGCGGTATTGTGGCAGAACAATGGTATTGACTCATGTCACTTGATTCATTCAAATGTTTTTAAACGATCTTGATTAGATTCGAAATTTAAAAAGGAATTGAACAATATCTTAATTTAAAACATTTTAGTTTAAATGTCATTAATTAGTTTCATCGACTCATATAACACTGGGTATATCAGCTAAAACTACTTACTAATAAATAATTAGGTACTAGGTATAATAAATTATGTTATAAAGTCCTATCACGTTATTAAAATATTCACCTAACGAAATTGTGTTTGAATACATTTCGATTTTGCTTTACAAAAAAAAAAACTAATTATTAATAAAAGGTTTATTAATTGAAATTTTGTAGTACTTATTTGATTTAATAAAAAACAAATTTATTAATATCTGATGATTTTACTTTTAATCTGAAAAATGCGTTTCTTCATTTAACAAGTTTTGATTTTTTATTTTGTTATGTCTTTTTATCATTTTTAAACCTAAATATCATAAAAAAAACAACCTGAATGTGGATATACATCCTTCAGCTGTGCTGTGGATATACAGCCCAAATTCAATTATTTTTTCACCATATGTGAAGTGAGTTGAGGATTATTATAATAAGCTACCAGTAATAAAAAAACAAATTAAAAAAAATCAAAACTTCAAATAAATGTGCGTAGCTGAATTTAAATAGTACGAAAAATGACAATGAAAACAAAAATTAGGTTGGAGATAATTTTTTTAACATCTAAATTCTTTGCTTTAGAGTGTCTCTTTTGAAATAAACAATGATATCTATCGCTCCCTATTAAAATATTTAAATGTACTTTTCTGTAGGTAGCCCTAACATAGCATCATCTTTCATCTAATTTGAGACTAAACAAATACGAGTACAAGCTGCAGCACTAGATCCATAACCGGCCCTTTAGCCGTCAGACTGTCACATCACTAGCTCAGACCGCCATATGAAGTTCATTAATTGTAGTTTACAATTGCAGATTGGCAATTTATTCTCCTGATGTCTCCATTACCGGAATGGGAATGATTATTTTTGACATTCGATGGTAATTTTGTCTTGTTACCAATTATAGTGATGTCTAGGAACAATGTCTTTGCTTTTTGTTTTTATTTCAATTATAAAGCAATTACATGGCAAGGTGAGCCTTTTTGTAAAAAACGAATGTCAAATTAAATGTATTATAAGTTATATTACGTAATAAATTATATTTATAATATATGTATTAATTTTTTTATTATTTAAACGGGATACTCACGATATATTTTAAAAATAAGTAAAATAAAAATATATCGTGAGTATCCCCTATAAATAATTCAAACTCTTAATAATATTTTAAAGATTTAAGTTTAAAATCATATTATACATGTCTTAATTTCTTATTGGAATTGTTTAATTTTCTGTTACTTCTACTTTAACCTATTTCAGATTATTGCTGGGTGTAGGTCTCCACCAGTAGGTTAAAAAAACCTGATATCTCGTTTCACTACCTGCTGCCCCCATTACTAGTACACCTTTTTTAAAATTTTATTGGTAGAACTGTTAAACTCCTAACATTGTAGATCAAAAAAAAATCTTACAAGTTTGGGTAAATTAATTTCCAAAGTCTACTAATAACTATTTCTTTTATTCTTAAAACAAAGTTGATTTTGTTACTGTACTTACAGCTCGAGTAATTTTAGATCTATTTTAAAGAATTTTTTTTTGATTCAATAATTAAAAAGTATCTTCACGCCCATATCCCCGAAGAGGTAGGCGGAGGTACAACCAAGGCACCCACGACTAGCCGAAGACACTAAGTCCCGCAATGTGATAGGTGGCAACCCTATCGCCAACCGGGCACATTTCCAATCCCGACCATCATTTTTTTTTAATTAGGAAATTGGAAAAATCCAATTTCCTTTTTGTTGGCCGACCCAGGATTTGAACCCGGGACCTCATGCAGTCAAGTCCAACACCCGGACCGCTAGACCACAGAGGCGATTCAATAATTAAAAAATTAAGAAACAAAATATACGTGGAATGGGGCAGGCCGCAAGAAGTTTGTCGTGATACCTACCTAATAAGCATACTTTATGAACCAGAACGAGGGTAGTAGAGAAAAAGGTAATGGTGATTTAAGATGTGAAGGTATTCATTCTTTTTATATTTTTACAACACACGAGACATATATTTACATACGAGATACAATATTTTAAGTTAACTTCCAAGTCCCACTTAAAATTAAAATGGTAATGGATGTTTTTTAATCCCTCAATAAATAATAAATTTCACGAACACATTAATATTGCTCTTTCCATAAAAGTAAAAAACTGCGATTTTGTCATCATGTAATTATCATAATAATCGAACACATTGCGAAATCGTGCATATTTTCTTACTCTTTCTTTTAATATCAGCCCCTCGCACCCCACTCATGCAATTGTCATTAACCAATTAAACGACGATTTTCGGTTTTTAGCCTTTAAGATACGATACACTTTTGATTAAACAAACTCCATTAAAGAATCCAGCTGCATTTAATTCGCCGATCTAAATTGTACTCTATTACAAATGCTAAAAGTTGAATGCGATATTCTCAATGAAATTTAATGAACCTCTTCAGATGAAATGCTGAATGGATTATTTTTCAAAAATTAAATTTAGAACGGACAATAATGCTCATTGTTTTAAAGATGGCGATTGTCGACGATACGAGCAAAAATTATTAATATTTTCTATTAGCGTTCATAAAAGTTTAATATCATACACAGCAAATTGAGGATATGGCCATGAATTAAAACAAAGCTAAATCAGCTCTACTACATTTTTGCGATAATATTTAATATTGATTCATTAATAGAAACCATTACGCTGTTAATGCAATATTTCAAAGCAATCGATCATCAGCAGTAGAAAATAGCTTCCGAATTTTATTCACATTTGATATCGATATACTTTTTAAACGATAACCTTTAAATATTTAAAGTTCAGTTACTTTTTAATTACATCCAAGGTCGTTTTGTTCTTAATACAAATGCTATTTTCAAATGTATAGTCAAATGTGGAACGAGTTCTATTTGACAGTACTTGAGTTTCGACCTCGATTCTAAATAAAAACTGTATTTGGCAATATCATTTGCGCGGTTCTTAAAACATTCCATTTTCAATTTTTAAAATTGACAGTTTTAAAATTAGAATTTAATCATGTGAATTGTTTAACAGGCCACTAATTCATTATCAATTTAAAACATATTTTTGTTACATACTTGAGTTTGTTTTATTCAAATGTTTTCGTATAAGCTTAGTCTTAGCTTCTCGTGAAGCACAGGGACAAATAGATTAATGTGACGTGACAAACTTCCAGAAAGCTGAATAGTACGAGTAATTTAAATAGAGCGATCCCTCAATTGGGGTTAATTCCCGTGTTTAAGGAATATGTAGAGTTTAATTACTAAATGACGTTTCCTTGTGAAATAAAGAAGTGAGTATAAAATACAGCAAATGAGTTGTTATTAGTTTTAATTTTGTATGTTTTTCAGTTTTATTATGTTAATAAGTATATTCTATTGGCGATGACGGAATTGACCTGCTATCTCATCGTGGTACCTTAAGTACCTTTCGATAATCGTGGATACCTTGGTATCTCTTTGGGAATACAAGTATGTTCTAATGGTGAAAAAAGAATAATCTTAAAGAAAACAGTTCTTTCTCTCAGTAATTTAATCTAACTATCGCACCTTTTAATGATATGTCCTACTAAAGTCATTTTGTCAACCTATTCATAAAATAAGATAATCACACAATTTAAAAATTAAAATGAAAATTTCATAATTAATTTATTGATTTATTCCAATAAATGCCTTTATGTATAGACAAATAAATTAATTTTTCTATATAAAGGCATTTTTGTCAGCAATCGTCGTCACGTTTTTTAAGAAAAAATAAAGTTTAAAGAAATAAGCAAAATTGAATACGAAATCTTAAAAGTTTTTGCCATAACGATACGAACTAAAACGACTGTATTTAAAACTCAATGAGGCCCGGAAACTTCAAATTCTAATAGAATAAAGAGCACGTTTGCTACTTACATCACCAGACCCGTTCTAACTTTTTTACCGAATCGTGATCCGTCTTTTTGTACTGTACACATATTCAGATGTGTAATGACCAATCTCCGGGCGTCGAACAAAAAAAAGAGAGATCATTCGAAAGCATTAATGCATCAGTTACTAAACCGTCAGAGGCATGCTCTTGCGCATCCTTAGATTCATAATAAGAACAAGAAGTTACATTTTTGAATTACAAACGGGGAGTGTTTCAACGGTTCATATTCAAATTTTAAAAATCGAACGGATATGTTAGGACAAATGTGAATGAGTCTTTAAATAAAACGCTTATACAAGATTGTCATTCTGTTTGACATTAAAAGGAAATTAGCAGAGTGTCTAATGTTTTAATTTTAGATGTCGACTAATAGTCACTGTATTATCAATGTATACTTAATTTTTAAAAACTTAGAGTTGGAAGTAAGTAAGCAAGAACACAATTACGCAAATAGGAATTTAAAATAAGGTGACATATTTACGAACGTTGAATGTACACTAAAGAGTGTAAAAGTATGTTTTAGACAAAATTGCGACGTTTTCATATACTATACTAAAACATTTAACATTTTGTAGCAAATCTAGTTTAGTTACTTGGAAATTGATCAGAAGATTTGAGATAACCGGTAGAACATTCAGAAATTATGTGTAGACAGTTTAGATATTTAAATTCAACAAATATCTGTACACTTACGTGTGTTCCGAGTTACTATGTTTATTGTATTTCGATATTGTATCAGCTATTGCTGACTCTATAAATATTGTTTCAACAAGACTCGTACATTGCCGTAGTAAGTAGTAGACCACACACTGAGGTCACTAATCATTCATTTCAATAACAATTGTACTGATAAATAATCAATCTTACGTTAATTAAAAAAATCAAATACCAAGACATTGAATATGCAATACATTCCTTTTTTTAATTAAGTCCAAAACATGGTACATAGCTTACTCGGGGTCAACACTCTTAGACGGAACAGTTACCGAATATGTTTGACCTCGTATTACATTAAAATATTATAACAAACAGACCTTATTATACTGGTCTTATATCCCTGCTCAGCGGTCACCCATCAATCAATGGCATCATATCTTTACCGAAACGAAACTAGCTACGTTCGATAATACGATTTTATAAGTTTGGGTAATATTTTATTCAAATCTAAATTTGATTGAATGTTTGAGTTTAGTATTCGGTTTATGGATTCGAGAAGGCGGTTGTAAATATTTTTTATTATATCAAGTTACAGAGGATAATATAAATTGATGTTTAAAATGTTTTATGTAAAAATTGTTTTTTACGAAAAGGTTTTCAGCCCGTGATTCAGCGTCTGATATTTTAATGCACTTAAATTTGGAACGCGCTCGTAATATGAACTTATTCGTTTCGTTTTTCAATTGCCTCACTCATATTTTGAATATAGAACGACGGCTTTGAGATAAGAATTCGGTTTGGCTTCTTAATGTTGGTATTAGAAATAAATGTTATGGACCAACGAGTTCTAAAATAACGTCCTTAAGAAAACGATATCGATGATTTATTCACATTTTAGCCAGCAATTTATCACTAACAATTTATTTGCGCGTTATCTACTATTAATTTGTCTAAGTAAGTCCTATTCGTTTAATATTAAACTTAAATTAATATTCTATATTTCAAAGGCTGTTATTTTGTTCAGTTTCGGCTTTCTAGTAAGCGCATATCTGTTTAGACCGTATCTTCAAATAAATCAGGATTTCGAATGTAAATTAGACAAAGAATAATACAAATACTTTTGCAAAATAATAAATAAGCTAATGTATTAACAGATCGAATTTGATCCTAAGAAACTATTAAGAAAGTCATTAAACAATTTCCTATTCAACAAGTGTACCTATATCAATTTGTGGTCTAGAGATCAATAATAAACAAGAAACTGGGTTGGTGAATCAGTAACTAGAAGAGACACATTTATCCTCTGTCGTATTTATTTTCTAACATAATTTTGTTAGTTAACTAAATTGTTTTCTAATATCTTGTGCATTTATGTCTTGACCTTGCTTGTGTATTTATGTCCTAAGATAACAAAACAATATTCATCTTTTTTCCTGATTTTTAAAATGTGTAAACCATTTTGTTTAATGCGGTAGTCGCCCAATTAATACTTCAGCCGTGTCTTGTTCGATTAGGTCAAAGTTTATAAAACAATTGTTTTAGTTTTCCCTGACTTACCATTTATAAATCAATTAATTTCTGGCAGAAGTCAAGCAATTAAAGCTTTAGTCATGCTTTGTTGTTCCATTAAGGTAAAGTTTATTATAAATCTTTTTTTTCCTTCAATTAAAAAGTGTTAGTCAATTTATTCCTTAATCGGGTGATTAATTTCTTAGACATTTCTTGTTTTATTATATTATAATTTATAAAACAATGATTTAAATTTATATATGATTAACTAGTTTAAATCATATATTATTCTTTGCTATACTCGAGCAACTAATACCTTTGCGACATTTTGTTCTATTAGGCCAAACTATAAAAAACAATTGTTTAAATTTGTCTGTTATTTGCAATTACCTATTCTTTGCAATCGATTCCCCAGGGACGTTTTTCTATTTAAAAAATGGTTAAATTTTACTAAAAAATTTGATTTTTTTCGATTTGAGCTTGTAAATAAATTTATTCCTCGCTATAGTCTAGCAATTAATTGCTCAAGTTGGTATATCTTGTTTTAAATATTTAAACTTTATACAATTTTTAAATTTTCCCCTATTTGATAATTTGATTTGTAAATTATTTAGGTATTCCTCAGCCGGATCTTGTTTCACTAGGTTAAAATTTATAAAACAATTGTTGCTATTTCTCCAGTTAGCAATTAAAAGCTTCTGAATAAATTTATTTATCACTATAGACGAGTAAATTCCTCAGTCATGTTTTGTTTTATAGAGTTAGATTTTATAAAATAATTGTTTGAATTGTTTTATTAAGTTTTGTAAAACAATTATGCTAATTTCCCCAATTACATGCTTGTTTATAATTTTTTTTCATATTTTTAAACAAAGAAACACTTGTACATTAAGTAATACGTAAAAAAGAACAAGTGTTTCTTTGTTTAAAAATATGAATATTTGGAAGTTTTACCAAGTGCCGACGATGGAAAATATCAAATATGCTTGTTTATAAATTTATTTTTCGCTATAGACAGGCATTTAATTCCTAGGTAGTGTTTTGTTTTATAAGGTTAGATTTTATAAAACAATTGTTTGAATTTCCCCGATTTGACGCGTGTAAATCAATTTATTCCTTGTGATAGTCGGGCAAGGAATGCCTCGGCCACCCCGTGTCGGTGATACGTGGACGCGTGCCGGCTCAACAATACACCGTGTTACGCAACGATACGCGTTCGGAATATGTGATACGATTTCTTAACATTTCATACATACGACTGTACAATAGGATTTATTGGTAGTCAAATATGTCTAGACATAAGATATGGAAAAGATGAATTTTTGTAGAAAATGTTTAGGCACCCGACTTCTTTTTCAAATTTGAGAAAGTTTTATTTTAATTTTCGTTAGTAATAAAAAAAAGGCTAATTAATTATAAAACTGTAGTGCACGGTTTGTATGATTATGTCTAAACTGTTAAACTTTTTAAAGAAAAAACATTAATTTATAACAAAATTTAGGCGACAGACTTTTTCTATTTAAGTCATTATTTTTTTATGTAATACATTGAGCCTTAATAATACATTATATTGTAATACATTGGGACTTAGTGTCTTCGGCTAGTCGTGGGTGCCTTGGTTGTACCTCTGCCTACCTCTTCGGGGATATGGGCGTGAAGATACGTTCGTACATTGATCCAAATCTATAACGTAATGTGTAATGCGGTTACAAAATACAATAAGATTTAGATTAAAGAACTATATACTTATAAATACACTAGCCGACCCTGCAAACTTCGTATACCTTGACATTAACAGCTACTACATAATATTTAATGCTCCGATAGTAGCGCAGACTTCCGGATCCAATGTAAAACATTCCAAATCAAGGACTACTAACAAAAAAAAATAAAAAACATTTTCTAGTGGACCAAATTATGAATCTAACCCATTGACAAAACTTTTTAAGACACGCAAAAAAAAAACATCCAAATCGCTTTAGTAGTTTAGGAGTTCAGTGACATACACACGCACACAAGCTATATATAAAGATAAGATTGATACATAAAGAAACAATGTTGTAGAGATGAGCAGCTATGCAGAAATGCTTTTTAAATTGTCATTTTAATACATTAGAGGTCACAACTCGAAGACAATGCTCGAAGGCTTAGGCATTTATGGGAGGGATAATTATCCCCCCCTCACCTTTGACGCGACACGCCCGCTATTGTATATGAGTCCACAAGTTCTAAACGCTTAGTGAAATTAGAAATTATTTTATATCATTGTTATACGTGGTCTGCTAGATGTTACACGCGACTTGGTACGCGTATCAGTTGTTTAGCTCTTCCACGAGAAACCGTTGGGATATCAGGGCAAATGCTCATGTTTTTCTTTAAGATGTAATCTATTTCTAAGCTAAAACTTTACAACAAAAAAGTTAGAAAAATGAATATTTTATTTTTTTAATACAATTAACGTTGTCAGGATTGGATAGGTGGCCGGTTGGCGACAGGATTGTTGACATTGTAGGACTTAGTGTCTTAGGCTAGTCGTGGGTGCCCTGGTTGTGCTTCTGTCTACATCTTCGGAAATATATATAAAGATGCTTTAAAACTTTAAAAAACCAATTTAATTGATTAGATTTATTGTCTAATTGTTTCTATAACAGCGACCTAAAATTTTATGTAATAAGGCAGTGAACAAACACGGCTCTCCTGATCGTAAAAGACCAAAGAGACTTAAAAACACCATAGATATTACAAGTAGTCCTATGCCTGGCTTAGCCTAGTTGTACAAGTCTACCGTACCCTTCTCTCCGGACCGGAACATGATACTGTCATTGTATCGGATGTAATAGGTAAGATGGTAGATCCTTAAGCCGACAAATTGCAGCACGGCTTTCTTTCACCAGTGGTCTCCTTGATAATGGCCCAATTAACTTTTGGTGGCCTGTAAGAGGCGAACGAAAAAACCTGTCTAGCTGTGTTGGTGTATTCTTCACAGCAGAACCGATCCAACGCGGGAGAAAACACAAGATTTGTCCTTTGTGCTCAACAGTAGAAAATCTACCACTACTAAGAAAACATCATTGTATCTACACCTTATGTTTTTCATCTAATAAGTAAAAGGTTATTAATATTTTGACCTGCATGTAAGAGGCGAAAGACCGAAAGAACCTGTCTGGCAGGAAGGTGTTGCTCAATTCTACACAGCAGACCCAAGGTTGCCTTTTTTTACTCAGTTGTAGTAACAGTAGAAAACCTCCCACACTTCTTGAAGAAAACATAATTGTATATACACCTTATGTTTTTCGTCTAATATGTAAAAGGTTATTAATATTCTGGGTTAGAACCATATACCCTCTTCAAAAAACAAGCATCTGGCTTAAGCTCTCAAATGGAACGCATTTACATCCTAAAAAATGGTTGGAGATTATTCTGTAATTAGACGAGAGATGAATTATAGAAACTACTCGTATCCAATTTATCTCAAGCACTCAAAATATCTATTTTTATGAAAACCAAACGTGAAGCTGAATGTAAAAAACTCATATCGAATGATCGTTACTGGAAACATGATTGATTTTATTACCCCGCGTTCCCGAAATGATGTTTTGAAATCGTTCTCCGCTTTTTCGGATTGCCAATGTGTTATTCCAGGAAAAGCCGTGTTTAGATGGTGAGCCGCTAATTTTTGTGGTCAAAAGTTCAAACGTGAATGTTGAAGTGTTGGATACTTTTATGCGAAAGTTTTAAAATACTTATATTGGCGGGGTATAATAAATATTTTTATATGCGCTTAATAAGAGCACAGACAGTTTTTTAAGTTGGCCCAGATCTCCGGCAGAATAGACTACCTGTTTTCCTGCCAGGCAGCTCGAAAGAGGCAAGCATAAACTTATGGGCTAGATGATGGTGGTAGAGACTATAAAACAACTTGCCTGGATGGACTGCCTTACTTATGACATCCTCCCAAATGACTGTTATGTTTTGGTACGGAAGGTTACGTTAGACTTGCACAACTGGGCTAACCCAGCTACAAGTATCTATGGTGTTTTTACTTCACGTTTGGTCTCTTACAATACGAAGAACCTTGTGCTTATTTGCTGTGTTATCACATAAAATAACTAAATTATTAAAGTATTTATTTTATACACCTGAAAACCATGGTATGCTAAAGTAAAATATTAAGGAATATCTTATTAGGTATGAACATTTATAAACTCAATTCAAAAGACGATGTCTAGCTAGCGGTCTAGCAGTCCAGGTGTCGGATTTGACTTGATGAGATTCGATTCTCGGGTCGGGCAACAAAAACAAAACAAAATGTTGCTCGGGATTGGATATGTACCCGATTGGCCATAGTCTTGCCACCTATCACATTGTGGCACTTAGTGTCTTCGGCTAGTCTTGGGTGCCCTGGTTGTGCCTCTGCTTAACTCCTCGGGGATATGGTCGTCAAGTTAGTTTTTTAAAGATAATGTATTAATAACATCCACGGAAGATTTTAAATCCCTAATACGATTTAATCATTATATAGGTGACAAATGTCAATTCTCAACAACGACAAATAATTTATAATTTTTTGGCAACAATAACAAATTGTAATTCATTCAATTACAATTTGTCCAATTTTTCCACTTAGTAATTATGATTTTTGTATGAATCTCCGCAGAGTAACGCCTTATTCTATCAATTTTATTTTCGTGGTAAGAACAACTAAATTTTATATTCAGTGAGAGGTGTTATTATGTAAATGTTGCGTTTGTAAAATTTAGTTTACCTTGAAATTATGTGGTATTCTAATTTATGACTATAATTCAGAATGTCTAATTAGTAAGCCTTGAGATAGACGACTAAATAGAAAATAAATTTTAATTTGTTTAGTGATCTTGTACCGTCAAAGTATGTCAAATTATGCTGGTTTTTGTCATAAAGAGACAATTCTAACTAGACTTTATTATTTAAGTATTTTACAACACGTAGTTTTTAAATCTTAATCTAGTATCTATAATAATAGGGCGAAAATTTCACGAAGTGTTGATAAAAGTAGTTTTTATGAAAGAACTAAGAAAGTTTAAGTATTAGTGTTTATTCAGATATATTTTGTTTATTTACTTGTCAATATACCAAATTTTATTTTTAATAACGATTAACTGTTATAACCCTCTTTTAAAAGTTGATGGGTTGTAATAGAGACCACAACCAGCGTGTTAGTACGAAATAAAATGAATGTGTAGGAAGCTAAGCAGTTCTATTGCGCCACTTTGCTCTCGATACTCTCTGCCTACCTTACAAACAACTCGGCGTAAAGATAATTACATATACATATGTATGTAACTATATTTTGCGAATCCTAATGATTGACATTTAATTGTAAAAAGTAGTAAAAGGCAAAAATTAGGTAGGTATTAAATTAATTTAAAAAAGTAAATGTAGCCATATTAGGATGAAAAATGGTTGATAAGACAATGAATTTTTAATTAACTTAGGCTAAGTCGATGCCGCTTTAATCAGTGCCCGACTTATTTATGAATCTGGAATTTCACCGTTTTTAGACCCACCTTCATTCCGCGGTAGCAAATTAAAAATGTAAGAATTCTCGCTTGCTAAAGGTATTTATATTTTATTTCATTTAAAATCCGCCATCTTTTGTTTCCCGGGAGCGTTCTGATTGGAATTCATATTTTTCTGTGTTTTGTTTCGGTTTGCAAGGCGCATTGTTTTATTATGTTGGCCCCAAACGCGCCGTTTCGTTCCGAAACGAGTATTAATTATTTTCTTATTTTTGATGAATGCCTCCGTCGAATTTCAAAACGTATTTTAGTGGCGATTAAAATTGTGATTATAATTTGACTTTGGGAATCTAATCACGAGTGTGGTGATGCCAATAAAAATATCGTAAAACGTAGAGTGAATTGTCGAATCACATTCTTCCGCAGCGGATTTCCTTTCAGTAGAGGTGATTTTTAGACATTGACTTTATGATTATTTTCTTCATTATCAAGAAGTGCTTAAATCACAGTTATATAGAAACTAAAATAAAAACTAATATTTTAGTTTCTATAAAATGAAAACTAATATTTTAGTTTCTATAAAATGAAAACTAATATATTAAAAAAGCTGTTCCGAATTACTTAGTATTTGACACAATTTTAGTTATTTAGCTAAGTCCCTTGGTACCTACATACGTTTTTCTACGTATTGTTCTATTCCAAAGATAAGTAAATTTAATAATTAAATGTTTGAAATTTTGAATTACTCTTTTTCGCATTACATATTTCACAGTTTATTTTTAGCTGTCTTTTTTATATATTGAATTCGTTGTTAAGTTTGTAACGTCTTAAGGGTTTATCTAAGCTTATTGCTATTTCACCAAGTGTCGACCAAGAATTAACGCGAAAAACTAGCTCACTACACATACATTCATGTCTTTACACCAAATCCAAAGAGTATCGAGTGCCAAATTTCACATGGCAGACCTACCTGGCTTTTTCCACATTCATTACCCTTTATATACAAAAAAGTCGCTTTCGGAGACTCTTGAAAATACCTTCGGATAACACCGATTTGATTATAGAATGTCAACCTAGTTAAGTATCATCGGGTACCTACGTCTTTCCACATTCGCTTTGTATATCTGCTTTGTCAATCATCTGTCATTCTTTCCATAACTTTACTAGCATGTTAATATAAACGTTACCTTTACAATCATATAAAAGAATAAAGTATTCGTCAAATATATTCAATCATATTCATTCCTTTGTTATTTAGAAAAGCTATGTTTGAATGTTTGATTTATAAAAATATGTTTCCTCTTATCTATCCTAGTCATCACCGCTAAAAATATCAATGTCCAAAATGGTCTTTGCCAGTCAAGATTACTATACCATACTTTGTATGCTTAAACTATTAAACGGTACGTCGAATCGGAACAGACGTAGATACGTATCGTTTACCGAAAATAATACCTCTGTAATCTGACATCCTCATACGAGTATCTTTAGTCGTGTAGCAAAGATTTATTAAAATAGGAATTTATGTAAACATATTGCTACCACCAATCGACAAAATTATTTTATGCTGGTAAAGCGTAACTGTCCATTTGGAACATTAAGAAAGTTATCGATTCATAGTATACTTTTTAATGACCCATTAGACCATTTTTGGAGGTTGCCAACTGTGTTGAATAAATTAGTAATTAACGTCTGATTTGGAGGATTTGAAAGAAACTCAAAAGGAAATCAAGAAACTCTTTGAAACTGATGTTACTTTTTACTGTTGATAGGTACATTTGTTTTCTTTTCCAAACTAACTATAAAAGGAGGATTATAAATCGTAGTATAATTTTTACAACTAGATGAACCGTGTACTTGCTATTGTATTGAAAAAGTTGCTGATAATAAATCTATATATATAAAAATGAATCCCGATTTCGTATGACGCCTGAACGGCTGATCCAATTTTTCTAATTCTTTTTTGTTGTGTTGGTTATTTTCAGGGGAAGGTTCATATAACTAGAAAAACTTGCAATTTTTGCAGTGAAACTAGAAATCCAAGTAGCCAGGATGTGTTTCGCGATTTCTTCTCTTGATAGATGATAGGAAATGGAGATAGTTTACAGCAGATAATATTTTATTTTAAATACTTAATTGTGTATTTTAATTGATTTGATTTAAAAACGGACGCATGAGTACTTAAAAAAGCTGTAATGATAGAGACGGTTCCATCCTAAGCTGTAGACATCTGCACGCTGTACTGTCACCTTAATATTACGCAAGATTTCTCTTCCCGGATTATTTGTTACTCATCAATCTCAAATAGACGCCGCCATTGTTCCCCTGACATTTACAAATTTATAAATAACGCCGCAATAAATTTTCACTTACCTATTTATAAATTGGAATTAATCTTACTAGTTACTGTATGCAAGACGAGCGCAAATTCTGTCGTTCATATTGTTCAGACATTGTGTAATATACTATACTGGATCAAACAGTTTTTCGAACACGAATTTTGTTTTTACTAGTATTTATTTATAACATATTGTATGATTTTTTAACGCTAGTATCCACAACTTTAAACAAAAAAGTGACATGTTTTTTAAATTGCTGATACTTTTAATTGCTTAGAATCTATAATTTTCTTAAATCGAATACATATTATAAATAATGAGATACCATTGAAACTAAAATTGGTAGGGATTGGGTTATTAAATGTCAAGAGAATTTGGTGAAATGTGAAGAAGAGAATGTGAAACTCAGAACTAAATACCTATATAGTATTATTACTACTACTACTACTACTACTACTACTATTACTATTACTACTATTATTATTTCTACTACTACTAGTACTATATAGTATTATGTACGTCATTCTAGCCCTGATTATGATGTCATAAGCGAAACCGGTAGGCTATTTATAAAATAATAATTTATAAGTGATACGTAATACAGTACATGTGTTTCTACATTTAAAAATATGAATATTTGGAAGTTTTACCAAGCGCCGACGATGGAAAATATCAAACCTATGTAGTATTTTTTTTGCTACTAAATTGAATAGTTAATAAAAAAAAAACTACAAACATTTCAATGTATTTTAAATTTCTTAGTTTTACGACGAAACATTTAAACGGAAATAAAGTTAACAAACTGAATATATCTACATATATAGATACATATTGTATTGTCTTACTAACAAAACGTTTAAAAAATAAATAGCAATGTAAATCGCCTTATTAATTCTCAAAACGGCTCAAATTCATTCACAATACCTGTGTGAAATTATGAACAGCTTTTCGACGAACTTGATGTGTAATTCCAAATTAAATTACGATTTCGTATTTTGAATTTGTAATAGAACACATTCCTAATTGTTTGTGTCGTCCGTTGGCATTTTGGCATACGCTCTAGCGCTATTGGTTGATACGTTTTCGTATTTCGAACGTATACTAAATTAGAAAATCTTACATTGCTTTCTTTCTGTTGTACATTGTGTGCTAATGTTATTGTTGCCGCGCAAGTTATTGTCCTGCTTATGTTACAATACTAGATATTATTTTAATTTTTATGTAGGTAGTATTTCCGTGATTATCAGAAGTAATAAATGAACTTTAGTAGAAAATAATGTCATTCGCTGTTTTTCAACTATTCGAAATTTAAATTTTCCCATATTTCTGAATCACCTACGGCTAACCCAAGAGGAGGAATATTTGGATTTGATTTGGCATTTTCAATTTAATTTTTGTTAATTTGATTTTTACCTCGTTTTATTTAAGATATTTTGATTTAATTACTATTTAATATTTAACTTGAATGAGAACGATTTTCTGAGTGATTTGTAATTTATCAGCCGATGTTTTAATTTTCTACTTTTTAACATAATGTTAATAAAAAAAAACATTAACCAAAGACTTATCAAATAGTATTACTTTTATATATATTAATAGTATTACTTTTATGTATATTAATAGTATTACTTCAACATAGATGTGTATCTACTCCTACAAAATATGGCTAAATATATTTTATGGCTTATAAAATATCTTCAAATAATTTTCATAGTTTAAACCAGCGGTCGGCAAATTGCGGCCCGCCGACTTCTTACTTGCGACCCGTGAATGTCTTGAAAATAAGTTATAGGTAAATAACAAAATAAATTCATGAACGTTACGTGCTTGACGTTAGTATACGGCGTATAGTGTAAATTTAGCCTTAATAACGCGCTTCTCTCCGTCCATTTTAATTTTTTCTATGGGACATGACTAATTACATGTAGGTATATTTGGCTTTTAGGGTAAATATTACAAGTGTGGCCCTCCTTTAGTTTATTTTGCCGCCTTGTGGCCCTTGCCAGCCAAAAGGTTGCCGACCGCTATTTTAAACTTATAAGACTAGCTTTCACCCGCAGCTTCGCTGAATTGAATAATCAATATCTCTCAATAAATTTTCGTACAAAGTTTTATGGTGTGAAAGTTTAACGAAAACTTTACATTCACATTTATATTATTGGAGATTTAGCTTAATATTCCGAAATAATTTAGTTTGATTTTAGAATGAAAATTGTTATTCAAATTATTCAAACTTGTGATAGGTATATTACAAAAAATAATTGTAAATTTTTCGAAAGTAAGCAAATTTAAAAGATTAAATATGTTCTTAAACATTCTTCACATACCTAGTATTGAGAGTTCGGAAAGCCCAGACCATTGTAAGATAGAGATATTTTTATGTATTTAAAGCAGAGGTTCCAAAACTTATTTCATGTAACGCCCACTTTGAAAATCAGTTGTTTTGTAGCGCCCCCCCCTCGTTTTTTTCTTGTCAATAACCTCAATAACATATTTGTTGCGCCTAGTTTAAAAAAAACATTTTTTTCAAGATTTATACCGCCTCCCTCTAGGCTTCCAGCGCCCACAAGGGGGTGTTATCGCCCACTTTGGGAAAGGCTGATTTAAAGGATGAAATGTGTTTAAATTGCAGTAGGTACTTATAAGTATTGTTCAATAATGTTCACATTACTACATGTATACATTTCTTTTAATATGCTTGTTTTTTTAAACTTTTATATAAATATTTCCTAACTTTTTGCTTACAATAAATCAACTAGCTCGTTTTCTGTATTAAAATGAACTGTTTTTATGTTCTCATAAAAACTGTTAGAAGTACCGCGTTGGATCACAAGCGTGACGAATCTAATTACTAAGAGACATCAATACGAAATCGTCTGGCTTGTTTCATTTGTTAATTTTTTTTATATGAGTAAGGAATCGTTCTCGTATTTTAAGCTTTTTACATAGGCCAGCACACAAGGAGACGGGTAATCTATGGTCTACTAATGTTAAGAGAGAACCGTGTCCTATAGACACCATGGATGTTACAGATACTTTAAGACTTATGTGCAAGTCTACCAGCTACCCTACTCTTCGGACTGGGACATGATCAAGTCATTATTGCGGTAGGAAGAGGTAAGGCGGCGGACCCGGGCAAGTTGCTAAATAGCACTCCAATATAGCTTCAATTAATTACTAATTAAGTTTAAACTAAAACCGATAGAACATTTAAATAAAAAGAACCTATGATTTTCAATTACATCCACTACTAAGCAATATGTAGCTTTCTGGAGCCTTAAAAAATATGATTCAATAATTAAAAAATAACTTCACGCCTGTATCCCAGAATGGCAGACAAGTATCCCAGAATCTTTACCCGCACAAGTTGCTGAATAGCAAGCAATAGTTTAAATTATTTGCTAATAAAATTTATCCTAAAATCAATACACAGTACATTTAAATAAAAGGAACCTGTGATTTCTAACCACATCCATTACTGAGTCAATTGATATCTTTCTGGAGCCCGAAAGAAGAGAGACACGTAAAAATATACACTAAGTAGTGATGCTATTTTTAAAATAAACATTAATTTGTAATGCTGTTTTTAACATAAATAACAATTCCTAACACTATTTTTAACAGAAATATTAATTACTAATGCTATTTTTAACATAAATATAATTTCTAATGCTATTTTAACATAAACGTTTACTTCTAATGCTATTTTCAGTTAATATTGGCTTAAGGGAATTTGTTTTCTATATGTCGGAATTGCTGGCGGAACTGCACTTAATAAATATTTCGATTCCCGCAATAGTATTTACGGGAATAGCCGAAGCATTTACGTGCGGATTGTTTCTGTGGATTTTGATTCTGTACCGTGCGTCATGTTTGGATTGATTAAGTAATATTATAGTGTTTGATATTAAATGGATGTAATAAATTGAAGTAAGTTATAGAATAAATATTACTTACTTACTACTTTTTAAGTTACGAAATAATAAGTATTTTATGTGCAAAATTTTCTAAGGTAGATCAGCGTGAATCGCGGTTATGATACAGACACAAGCAAACAGACAAAATTCTAAAAATGCTAAAATATACTAATAGCAATAAAATAAAAATAAAGAAATCCCCGACGCAAGAATCTAATTTCCTTTCAAAAAGTAAAAAATATCCGAGTATATTTGCAGAAATTCGGTTAATCTCCCCACTTTCATCCCCCACAACTTTTAAATGGCTAAACCGATTTTCATCAAACATTTAGACATGTTAGAACACACGCACATAAGTTACCTTTAATACAAAAAAAAACGAAATTAAAATCATTGCATCCGTTCGGGAGTTATGATGCCACAGACACACAGACAGATACGTCAAACTTATAACACAAGGGGTGTTTTGTTTTGCGTTTTGCGTCGAGGGTTAAAAAAGAAATTTCAATGTTTAAAATCAAATGTCTTTTAAAAACAATGTCCATTGATTAGATAAGTAATAACCTATTTTTGCTGCAATAACGTCAATATTCACTTTTGGTCTCTGCAACTTGCTTGAAATTAAGCACATCTGAAACTTAAGTTTGCAACGGTCCTTAACGTCTTTGGTATGTATAAGCAACGAATACTTTTTACTATTAGGAAATTCGTTTACGTACCGCTTTTCTATCTAAAAAATGTATTTTCGCTATTGTAATGCGAAGCAAAATTGTGTTGCTATTTTAATTACAGAGAAATAAATACGACGCACATTATAAACTCAAATATCAGTCAAATAGGATTATTAATTTGAATTCAATTAATTTAGTAAAGCATAGATAAGATTTAGAATAGTGTTCTACATTCAAATACAAAATTCGTTAAAGATTTTTGTGTGTTCGAAATTTGAGTGTCTATCCGTCATCGTTCCATGGAAATTATTTTAATAACTTCCGGCGCCTAGCTACATCATTAGTCATTAATTTTACTCGATCTCTGACTTTATTAGTTAAAATGGTTTAATTATATAATGAATGTGATGATAATTTTATTTCTTGCCTCGCACTGCACTTTCATGTAACCAGAAGCATTGCTGAATTATTGCACAAGTGCAGACCATTATTATTCACTTTTAATATTTTTGTTCTGGATTTCCCGGCCATTTTGTAAGGTACGGAAACTAGTATACGCTCTATCATGGTTCTCCCGGTTGTCTTGCATCTGGATTCTATAACAGTGTGATGCCGAGGTGCAGCTCGAATATGATGAATACGATCGGCCACACGTCACACGGCTGCGTCCAACCGATTATCAGATGATTAAGCTACGACCCATTTGTATTGGCAATACCGCCGTATCTTTTCAGTCACCAACATGTCGGTATTCGCCAGTATCTCTAGTTTCGAATAGTCGGTAAACTTACTAATTCTAAGACTCTTGACATCCTAACTTTTAACTTCTTTTTGTCTATAAACGAAGTAAATTTCTTACAGTTAAGAGATCTACTTTTCGTTTCAACTCCTATAAAAAAAACTGAGCAAATCTCTTACGTAAAATCTAATTGCCCCATTTCCATAGACATCATAATTCAAGCACTATAAAATTGTCTTTGGCACAAATATCGTCACAAAAATGCATTGTCAACTTGCATCACAAGAAATAAGCACGTAAACAGTGGCTCTGTAATTTATTGTATCTGTGCCAACTAACGTACTGCCAAATTTCGATCCCGCCTCAGCGAATCGGCCATAAAATTTTCTTATCATAGACAATTACTTTTTTGCTAACTTAAATTTTTCAGCCAACGTTTTTAATTTTAAGTTTGGAATGTTTTTCAAAATAACAGTCACAGTAAATGAAACTAAATTAATCTATTCCTTGTATTAATTTATTTGAGGTAAAATTGATTTTTTACCAAACAAATTTGATAGTTTTTATCCCGTTCGACTTCGGGGGAACTATGAAACACAGCTTATTAATTTTGCCAATAAAAACTGAACCTGTGACAACTTAGGTTTAAAATTAGATGCTTATCCACACAAATACCGATACGTTTTTCTAGAACTGTTGTCAATTGCTGGAGAAGAATTTGAAACTTAGTTCTAAAAGAAACTAAAGCACGAAGTGGACATCTTGGACAGAACAGCTTAGAAATGTGTAGAAATATGTGCTTGTCACATCAGACGTTGCCTACGATTTCACTGTATTATAACCTGTATTATAACAAGAAAATAAAAATTAAAAAAAAAACATCAAGCCATTTTCGAATTCAACATGACTAATAGTACTTGTTTTTAATTTACTATGTACACGTACAAATATTATTTCAACAAGTACAGATATAGCAATAATGTCTGTATTGGTAGGTATAATATTAATACGTTCTCATGTTTTCTATACTACTACCACATACAAACAATTACAAACCTACATTACAAGCAAAAGAGATACGTATATGCATACATACATATCCCTTACGGGGTGGTAGAGAGCTTGACAAACCTGCCTGGCACATTAATTACAATTTTCATACAAACACGTCGGTTTCGGAGACTCTTGATACCACCCTCTGATAATATCATAATCATTGTAATATATATAAATTATGTGTCACGTTGTTTGGTCCGCGATGGACTCCTAAACTGCTTAATCGATTTTAATCAAATTTATACAGCGTGTGCAGTTTCACCTAACTTGAAAGAGAGCATAGCTTACATCTCAATTTGTCGCGGGCGAAGCCGCGGGTAACAGCTAATATAATAAATAAAAGACATACTCGTATGTTGTAGTTTTTATAGTGAGTGTATGTGTTTTTATGAATTTAATACGTTTCCAATATTTTATTAAATATTAGACTGCCTCTTGCGTAACTTTCGTAAAAAGCTGTGTTAACTTTCTATCTATATATTTATTAAACAAATAAATATTGTTAGCTCAACTCTATGATTATTCATTAATCAAAACAAATTATAATCGAAATATAAAGTGCAATCCGAAAATAATAAATTATCTGCGATGATCAAGAGAATAATAATGTCTAGAATTAAATCTATCTGAACAGCGGCTAGAAATAGGGCGCGTTTGCTATTATTTTAGGTCTGTCTTTCTGTAAATTGGCAACCGTGTGGGATCTTTTGCATGGCATTCGGTTGGGAAACTGTTGTCGTTGAGACCATTTACATTAGATCCCTGATGCGCCCCCGATATTTGGAATATCTTATGAAGCGCTTGTGATGGATATACCAGGATATACTGGGCATGTTTTATAAATAAAACACAATGTTATTTCAATAATATACTTATTGCGGAATTAACTTTTGACAATCGAATTTGTGATTGGGAATTGAAAACAATTTGTAAAGTAAGTTGTTGTAATTAATACTGGTTTTAAGTAATTAAACATTGTTTTAAATTACGAATTATAAATTACCTAATGCTTACTGCTTTTGCAGTTTAGACTTAAAAATAAAATTTGTAAGTAGAACGCTTGAAAGAAGCATATTGCCTGTGTGGTTTAGTGGTACGTGTTAGAGTAGATTGCATGAGGTCCCGGGTTCGATTCCTGGGCTGGGTGACTCAAAACTGTATTTTTGCCACCTACAACACTGCAGGAACTTAGTATAGGTAGGTACCTATATTCGGTTACAGACATGGGTACTCTGGTTGTAACCTTGCCTACCTCTATGGTAATACGTTTACTATACTTGTTTTTTTCCTATTGTTGCATAGGAACTATTTTTTTGTGTATTTTGTTTCGATTAATAATATAAGTAGGTTTAACTGTAACTTGTGTAGTACATAAGAAGTTTAAGTTTTTAGTCGCTAAAGAGATACCTACTACAATAATAAATTCAAAGTATTTCTGTCTGTTGGTGACACCTAAACGTAAAAAAAGTTAAAGCTCGATGAAGCTACTCGATAAGTACTTGGCAAATGTACTCAATAAAAATGTTAAACTCTCCTTGGTTGTCAAAATATCATAATCGTCATATACGTCTGCCTAGGCGTCGCGGTGTCTAAAGGCGAAAGGAAATTTTTCTTTTTATTTCTACGAAAAACCTTCACCTGTAGGCTCTAGTTAAAATCGTTGAAAAATAACAAGCCATAAATAAAAAAATAAACGACAGCATCTTAGATAGGTACATCATTTATAATGAGATTTATTTAATTTACAATCCTGTGCCGCCATCTGCGAACCGGTATCAGAAACAATGGGCTTGTTAATATAATAAAACAATAATAAAGCAACTATTAATTCAGATACAATTTAATACCATAAAGAGAGAAGAGAAAAAAGCCGACCAACGCCGTCGCGGGCACAAAATTTACATTTGTAATCATTTCCATTAACGTCTACAATAAAATGCATTGACATGTGCTAAAGCGAGACAACGCTATCGCGATAGAACGAGATGGATATTATTCCGAAAGCACGATGGATACAATAGCAATATTCACAAAATGCCGTAATTGTCGGTAAATGTTTTATGAATATGAACTGTAATATAAAGAGATAGAATAGTTTTTGTAAACTGATTAGATAAAACATACCTTGGAATAGTTGGATGTGTTATCGGCGCGTGCACTTCGAGAGTGAGAGGAATGTATGGGGTGGGAAAGAGATGGGTATGGTTTGTAAGTATTTTTCATTTCAATTTAGCGTTCGAATTTTATGCGTTCGCGAAAAATGTGCGCCAATTTATTGTTTCGTTTTCCGTGTTTAATGTTTATTATTACATGTGCATGTTTATTGTGCATGCGAAATTTACATGTTCCGATGATATGCAAATGTTTGTTATTTATAATGTCCGTAATAACATGCGGTCCAATTGTGCTTAAAATTAATGAACTTTCTTTAATGTAATTGGCAAATGTTTTAATCTAAGATCATCCTTTTTAACAATGCATTTTAAATATTATAGGTATGAATGTAAAAATAGTAATCTGTGTTATGTAGGTACCCAAAATTATCGTCGAATAAAAATTAAACTGTTATTTAATTTCTAATGAGTTAATTCTTTTAAGATTATGACGGAGATAGAAATAAGATCATTTTTAGATTAGGTTAACAAATATGAGTGAATTTGCTGTTTCATATATGTGCAAATTATTAATCAATAAATTAAGTAGTAGATGAATTAATTTCGTTTTTTAATTCGGTTTTTGTTAAATGTCTTAGACGGTTTAATACTGTTTTCTAAAAAAATGTTTCTTATTAAAATTATAATTTTAATTAATTTTGATTAATTTAAGATTTGATAAGTGTTTGTGGAAAAGGGTATCTCGTAAATTTACGCAAAATCGGGTTACCCAAGCTCAATCTATATTATCTTACTCTATGTAAGCAAATATGTATCCATTTTCAGGTGCTCGTACTTTTAATATTATTTTACGAACAATTTATAATTAAACTAAATAGTATCCAGACAATTTATAGTCACTAGTACTATGCATCAGCTTCCAGAAAACTCGAAACAATCCACAATATAACAGAGTACTCAGCAGGTGCGCAGCTCAGACTTTGTGTAAACGTTAACAGAAACGCCGATTAATATGAAATACGCGACTGGTTTCAGGTTAATTAATATTATACACTATTCTCAGTCTCGACGAAATATTGTTGTTATTTATGCGTCTGCGTTGTCGTTTTGATATCTAAAACAAAACCGACATGAGCGTAGTCTGGTGTACTCGAAACTTGTAAGTGTCACTTCTGTACACGACATTGCTCTCTGTGCAGTATTCTAATATTAATTTTGAAGAACTTGAAATATTATGTTTTTAAAATGAATTTTTATTTTTTCATAGTTATAGAGAACAAACATCGCTCTCTTCAGTATTCTATTATCAATTTTGTAGAACTTTAAATATTGTGTTTTTTGAAATGGATTTTTATTTTTTTTTATCATAGAGAACAAACAAGGTGCTCTCCTGAAGGAGAGAGAGAGAATCACCACCTATAGACACCATAGATATTATTGATGCGTCGCTATCTTATTCCCTGATTGTAGATCATGTGTGCTAGCCAGTTGCCATCCTAGTCTATAGCAAGGAACACCACAATGTCGAGCACTGACGCTATGGCGGCTATAATAGGTGAGGCAGTGGTACGAATCATAGTGGTACGAATGGTCGAGCAGATGTGCAGCACTCTACCAAGTCAAGACTGATTGCTTAGATGGGTTAATTCAGTAACCAGCAGCGATAGCCTCGTCACATCTCGACACCATAAGTAAAAAGACACGAATTGCTTAATATTGTTCTTTTAATTTTGAAATCTCTTTAAAGCGAGTCCAACTTTAATATTAATAAAAACAGACCCACAGATCGGTAATCTTAAAAATTAAGAATTTAAAAGTTGAAATGTTATTTCTAGAGCGAGGTGTATGTTTTACTATTAGTAAAACCAAATCATTCCAGTCCTATAAACAAAGACACATATTGATCTAAACTTACTCGTTTATTTTAGCCACTTTGATATCAGAATGAATAACTTGCGTTTTATGCTCCGATAACTCACAGTATTACAATTTAAATTGAGCTAATAATTCACTTGTGAACGAATGAATGCAGAGACATTTCGTCTCGATGCTCTTCTTCATTTCATTAAAAGGAAAACAATGTAAGATTATTTTAGTTTCAGCATTTTTCCGTACTTGGGATACATTTTTACAATTTTTGGAAAGAAGGAAAAATTCGCTTTAAACGGAATTTAAACTTTCCATTTACTTACCACTTACCATTTGAGCTACTGAGGATTTTAATCTTCAGGTGAAATTTCTTTTTTTTTTTATTAAAAATCCTGTATGATGTGAAATTGTTTTTTTCTTTAAAAAAGTGAAAATATAAGTTTTCTCAAAGTATGACTTAGGGATGAGACGACCTCGTTTTCTGCTGGTGTAGAAGTCTAGAATTTATTGATGGACTATTCCACCGGGACGTGATGATATGAGATGAAGAAGAGATGGTAACTCACTATTATTTTTTTGGTGCCAATACTCCTATACCTTATAACCAGAAAAACCGTCTACTTGTCTATCTCTCTATACCTACTACTACTAATAACACTAATCTCTTATTACTTAAACAGATCTTCTAAGGAAACCTGTTAAAAAATCGGAATAAATTGTAGTACCTTGAGGTCTTATCTATTTGTATGCTAAAATTCAATGAAATTAGTTAAGATGCTATTACGTGTAAACGGTACATACCTACATTCCTACACACTTTCGCATGTACAATACACCAGATGGAATATTTTTTTAGGAATAAAAAAAGTAAATTTCACCATTGTCCAATTTAATAGGCATAGTCGCGTTGCTAAAGTGCTGTAGTAATTTGAAAGTGGCAAAATAAAAAGAAAAACTTTCTTATTCACTATGCCTAGTGTGTACTTTTTGATAATTTCCTTTTAGTATTCCGTTTGAGATCGATCTTAATCTATGAACCGCTCTAGATTATTGTCTACTATTATACACATTCTAAGATTTATCGATAAGTTTTTTAGTATTTTAAATATTTAACATTTAATTCATAGTGCATGATATTCTCTTTTTAAAACTTATATATTTTATCTGTGTTAAAATTTGCCTGTGTATTAAAATGTCATAATATATATTGTAGGCGATTCTTTTAAAATATTATAGTTTGATTATCAGATGTTATTTAAGTATAATTTAATAAATATATATGAATGTAAGATTTAATATCATTTTTTCATATCTTATAGGTACACGGAAATCGTCGCACCAATGATTTTGAACAAACTTTCGCAAAAACATACTTCCGCATTTATAATGTTAGTATCGATTCAATTCCTTAACGTTTATTCTTCTGTTACTAAGGATTTGACATATTAATTAATCTTTATACAATAATAATAAAAAAAGTTCTTTTAAATTTATTAATATCTCTTCCAATATTATTATTAAAAAATGTTGAATTATTAAACTAAATAGTTATTAAGGCCACACGTATCGATATAGGTGGGTGAATTATTTACCTAACCCGACGTCACAAGCGTTGCAGACGTCTGGCTATTCGCGGTCTTGTTTTGTTTGAAAATGAGACACATAATTCGCGCATGTTACATGCGAACTTTTATTTTTGTTACATCATACGATGAACAGTATTAATATCGGTATTACACATACAAGTTTAGTGTTGTTCCTTTGTGTGATCGATAACTTGATTCAGATATTATGTGTATTTTAATAAATCTCCTCTACTTAATTTATTATTCATATAAGATATGTTTTATTAATTTAGTATAGCATATTTTATATGTAATAGTGTTAGGTATAGTGTATTTTGCACTGTGATTCAGACTTGTATAACAACTTAACTTTTCTCTTACTTTAGTCTTTGTTTATTAATATCAGTTTTATCAATAAGCATTTTTAAAACTGTCCCGTAAATTAAGTAAATAAATAAATATATCTGGACAAGTTACACAAATTGAATCTAACCAAAAAGTAAGCAAATTATATGCTTGTGTTATGGGTGCTAGATAACGATATTTAATACATAGAAATACGTAAATAGATACCAAAATAAATTTAATAAACACCCACACGCAAGTAATTTGTGGACAACGTGGCTGATTACACTTACAGTCAATATTTAATTAGTATATAATGTTAATTGTGTAAGTTATGAGTCTAATTGTTAGTTGCCCCTTGAACAAAATATATATACCTATAAAGTAACAGTATCAGTCAATTGTTTCACTAATTCAGTTAGCTAGGCTAAGTGGTAGGAGCCATGTCCGATTCTCTCGGATATCATCATTGATACCACCTTCTTACTTTTTCCTGTGATAACAATAAGTGCTTGACATTTTTATTTTTCAGTTTAGAAGGCGGGGTAGCTGATAAGCCTGAGTTAGAAGATGCTCCGAATTACATCACATTTGCAATTTGTATTTTTTTGCTAATAAGCAATTACTTACTAAATATTCGTAGTAGGAGTCAGATATCCTTTTCCGGGTTAGAATTTAATTAAGTTGAAATTTTTCTTTTATCACTTTGCACAGCTATGTCACATTTGTTTATGGGCATCTAGTATTTTTTTCTGTCGGAGTTCAGAGAAGAAATACACTAAAAATTATGTACATTTAGCGTGTATTAACTCTACATCTATAACAAATCATTGATATTATGAATACATACATATTTTCACAGGTTTGTCAGGATCGTGAGGTCTGGCACTCAATACTTTCTGCCTACCCCACAAGGGACGTGAAGATATGTATTGATATTATAAATTAAGTTTAATAAATGAAATAAATAAATAAAAAAAAAATAAAAAAAGCTAGACTCGCTTTGCATAATTCTGGGCTTATTCCAACGTTACTGTATGGAACCGAGAGTTGGGTATGTCTGAAAGAGCATGAAAGTAGGATAAATGCGGTCGAAATGAGAGCACTACAGAAAATCTGTGGTGTAACGCTCGCTGACCGCATTCGTAACAGTGAGATCCGAGAAAGAGT
>NJDC01001494.1:540823-550945 GCA_002245475.1 Calephelis virginiensis
ATGTATGTATGTAAGTTTAATTTAACTTAATAATAGTAAAGAAAACTGATGAACAAAAACTCGAATTAAGCGAAACAAAGTGGTGATTACTACGTTTATTACGTTGGTCATAAATGCTCTCGTTCCACGGTTTTACGATGTCCGTAACATTAACTGACATCACTACTGTCGACTCAACAGTAACTCATATTGTTGTCTTGAAGTAATTACGTTCATTAAAAAAGATATTTAAAAACATAGTTTAACAATTCACCGATAAATTCTCCTATTAACAAACAATAAACACAAAATCTGGATATCCATGCAAATATTATGAATGTGTTTTATGTCTTTCTTTTAAAATCCTATTAATATTATAAATGCGAAAGTTTGTAAGTATGGATGTATGGATGTTTGTTACTCTTTCACGCTCGAATGGCTGAACGGATTTGTCTGAAATTTGGAAGACAGATAGATTGTGACCTGGATTAACATATAGGCTATTTTTAATCCCGATCGCACACCGGGTTTCTGTGAAAACGCGGGCGAAGCCGCAGGTAGCAGCTAGTACAGATATAAAGGAGCGACGTCATGATTAGATAATTGTGTCTGAAGATAGAAGGCTGGAAAACGACAAAGACTACTTTTTATCCCTCTATTTCAATAGATTTTACGAGATCTCAGTAGTAATCTGTGCTGGTAGATTATAAAATTTTTGGCTCTTGTATATACTATGTATAGGTATGTCATTTGCGTGGTTATTTCTATAAATTGTTTGTTAGTTAGTTTAGTTTTTATCATTTAATATATTGGTTGGAAATAATGTCTGAGTATGTGTCAAAGTATTAGTATATAAAAAATTGTAGAGCAACTTCTTTATGACATTTTTTCGTGGATCGTAGCCGAAAAAAAATGTTAGAAAACAAAATGTCATATATCGCGTCTTGCGCGAGATGCAAGCAACTCTACTTGAATCTTCACTGTAAGCTGGCTTGAAGATATACTGGCCTTCAAAACGAAAATCTCTATACAAATTTGGTGACAGCATGGTGCTTTTTTTTGAGAAGCGTAACAGAAAAACGTGACAGTAAATTTCTTTCATATGTCATATAGAAGTTTCAATTCAATCATTTATAATTTTATCGAACTTACGTTCATTACAATTTGTTCTTATTCGTTTATAATATCAAACTTACATTATTAGTAACTTCACGCCCATATCCCCGAAGAGGTAGGCAGAGGCACAACCACCCACGACTAGCTGAAGATATTAAGTCCCACAATGTGATAGGTGGCATGCTATCGCCAACCGGGCACACATCCAATCCCGAGAAAATTGGGAAAACCCAATTTTCTTTTTATTGCCCGACCCGGGATTCGAACTCGGGACCTCATGCAGTCAAGTCCAACAACTGAACCGCTATACCACAGAGGTGATTATTAGAGTTTTTTTTTAACATAAATTATGTATTTTTAAATTAATCTGAAAAGTTCTTTGTCTTAACGGTTCTCTATTACGTTCCAATAGATTACGTTCAACTCGTAACAATAAAAAATTAACTCTTCTTACTGTTTGAGATTAAAAATTTTCAACATATACTGCTAACTTAAAAAGGTTCATAAAAGAATGTAAAGAAAGCTCATAATTGTACGCATGTAATGACAGCTGGTTGATTCCTTCATTTTTTATTGTCTAATATGTTATATTACTGTCCGTGTAGACCAAGAGCTGTTTACTGGTTTATGTAAACATTTATGAACTTAGTTTGATACATAGTGGTAGTGTACGGTAGATAGGACTAAAAGTTAAACTACATTAAAATTTATTTGTAATAAATTATGAAACTTCTATTTATAAATAAATAAAATGTTAATTAAAAATAGAAAAAAGTGCTGCAATTTAAATGTACATTATAATATATAAAGCTATTTTAATATGAATATGTAACTTCTTTAAATTTAATTAAATATTTGCACACCACAATGTGGTAGAATATGTTGTATTCTTAAATATATTTGTAACAACTTTTTAACACACATATTCCACAAAGAAATCATTTTCATTTTCATAAAATGTAACAGCGTATAAATTATTTTAGTTATTTTTATCCTGGACACTATTTACTGTAGTGACTACTCTGATGTTGAGAAAAAGGGTATATATATTTGTGTGTCCGTGTTTCGCTGTGTTTAATAGCCAGATGAAATTGCAATATATCTTTAATAAATAAGATATCTTAGGATTTGTATATTTATAGTTTGCTTTGATGCACAGGTCAAACAATATTTTGAAATTGAAATATGCATTTCTGTATTTGTGATAAATTAATATTATTAAATAAATCCACCACGATTTATTTCTTTAAAACAAATATCACAAAAACGATTTCAGTTTAAAATGTAACGATTATGTGGAACATAGATTCCTGAAAATATTGTATAAAGGTGAAACGATTAACAATATTTATAAATATGACTTAAAAGTTAGAGTCTTCGGTCACCGAACATGTATTTACATTATTTGGATTCCAATCGTATTAGAGGTAGAGAATTATGTGATGACAACACCCACTTATATTATTATATTTGATTATTTTATTTTATATTAGTATATTTGAGCTTGGGAGATTGTTAAATTTATTACTAAATTTATGTTTAAATCTATGTATTACTGTATAAAAAAATTCACTTGCTTATTGATTTGATATCAATTCGTGTAATTTACCAAGATATATTCACGTTCAGTCACGTTTCATCACGTTAGTGATGAAAAAGATTTATTTAATGGCAGTAAACGGTATCTTAAATATTTTATAATATTTTATTTTTATATTATTGACCCGGGCTATAAATTGCTACGGCACAAAATTTAGTAACAATCCGTTGAGTAGTTTTTGCATGAAAATTGAAAACAAGCCAAAAAAAAAATAAGTAGCCCTCGTTTTGGTTTCTGTATCCTGTTTACACCGTAGAGATTTAAAATATGTATAGATTTAGTTTTATTACTGTTACATGTATAGATTGTACTGACTGTTTATATAAACGGTATATAACCGAACTTAAGCTAAATTAATAATTAATATTTCATTTCAACTTGAAGTCTAACATCTCTTAGTCTATACGTTCATAACTTGAATTGAACATCCTGCTACAAAATGTTTCAATATTTTGTAGATTCTATATACATCGCTGCTTTACTTCCATCTGTTGAACTTTCTTTCTTATTAAACCCGACGTGTATGTTAAACTAACTGATGTTTACTCCCTTGTTTAAGGACATTCACCCATGTTTTTTTCTCCGAAATGTATCGCTTCCTTTTCATTCGGGTTTATTCGAATTTAATTGTAAAAGGTTTTTGTTATCGACTGATTAATTGTTAATCGATAAATCGGTGTTTACTCGAGTTTTCTCCCTTTTAACCACAGAGTTTAGATATGCTAAATAATATGGTTAAAATTTATTTAATCGCCTCTGTGGTCTAGCGGTCCGATGTCGAAGTTGACTTCTCTAGGCTTTGGGTTCGACTAACATAAAAAAATAGGAAACGTGTGTTTTCAATTTTCTAATAAAAAAACGTTGCCCAGGTATCACAGTTGCCACCTATCACAGTGTGGGACTTAACTTCTTCGGCTAGTTGTGAGTGCCTTGGTTGTTTGTGCCTTTTGTATATCAAATAAACATATCTTACTGGAGTAAATCGATTTCATCGGAAGATTATAATTACTTTTCGTGTACTAGGATTTAAAAATGTTATACTGTTGCCTACTACCTACCTACCTACTCCACGCTGTTTGGCTATAGTAGCTTAAGCTCGCTTCGTTGTTGTTTTTTTACTTTATGTGACAAAGCAGCAAACAAGCACCCGGCTCTCCTGATGGTAAGACATGACAATGACCTATAGACACCAAAGACGTTGTTGGTGCGTCGCTGTTTTTTAGCTGAAGTGTTAGGCCAATTTTAGTTCAAGCTTAGCGGGTATCCTACTCTCCGGACCAGAAAATGACACTGTCGCCATGGCGACAGGAATAAGTAAGGCGATGGATACTTACTCGGACGAGATGCAGCACTTTACTCTACTACAGTTGTCATATTGGTTAAATTATATCTATAAATTAAAAATGAATCGCTAAATTTGTTGGTAAGCGCATAACTTCCGAACGACTGGACCGATTTGGCTTATTCTCTTTTATTGTGTTAATTATTATCAGGAGAAGGTTCTTATGAAGAAGAAAACCGGGAAAGTTGTAAGGAAAATGGGAAAAATAATAATTTATTATTTCTCATACTAAACGGGTGAAACGGCTGAAGTTCGCCGGGACAGCTAGTTTATAATAAAATTAAAACTAAACAAATTAATAAAACTAATGTGTTTTTCATATATATAAAGTATATTAACTCATATTAATCTAATGCGAAACTGTATATGTTTGTTTGATATGTTATCACGTCAAAACGGCTGCACCGATTTTAATTTAGCAAACTAATAGATTAGACATAAGACAGAGGCATGAGCAACTTGGAAGAAATATCTTAAAAACGAAGGCGAAGCTGTGGCTAAAAATATTTTAACCAATCCAATGTAAATTGATTGGATTGGCCAATGTAAATTGAACGCTAAATACAAATAATATAATAAAATGTTATCTTACTTCAAGAACGTTAAAAAAAATAGTCAAACCTAATATATCATCTGGAGATCAAAAACATTTTTAATAATGAAAGCAAATCATAAAAGCCGTAACTAAATCTAACCCTTCAATGTCAATGCACGTTTTAAGCAATTTAAAAAATAAAATTCAATATACGCCCGCATCGAACTAACCCTTTGTAGATTCCAAAAAACACCCACTCCCTCGCCCTAAGCTAAAAATGTTCCAGAAATATTAAAATAGTCAAAAGAGTTAAAATTAAAATCGGGGCACAAAAACGTGTTATCCCAAAGCCAACACAGCTGAGCGGTCTCTACAATAGTTTTAAAGCGACGCAGCGCTTTTATACAAATGGAAAACATCTGATACCAACTTATTGTAGTAAAACATTTTTTTTGTAAAAAACGCGATATTTGATTGTGTTTGTTATTTTTTGTTTTTGTGTTAGATTGTACATTTATTATATTTAAAATTAATTAATTTTACATCAAGGTTTCAGTGATTTACACATAAATAACTCTAACTTAAAGTATTGTATTTACAAACATTTTCATATAAGCTCCATTAACATAATAATGATGAAACCAATCAAAACGTGCAATAATACCAGAGTATAGTAATAATAATAATTCAACTAAAACTACCTACTTATTTAGAAACGATAACCCTCGTGTCTGTCCAGGTTCATTGGGTAGAATAGACTATCTGCCTCTCTGCCAGGCAGCTTGTAAAGGCGAGCGTTGGTAAAATAGGTTATTCCTAGAAACAGTTTTTTTTCTAGAAACACCTCTAAAGGAAGAGTACTTTGCAGCAATTTGCTTTGGTAGGGATCCATTGCCTTACCTGTTCCCGCCGCCATAATGATGAGGATAGAGTAGCCGGCATACTTACACAACATCTTGTTACAGCACCTTTGACATCTTTGGTATGGCATCGTATGGTATGACATAGGTCACGGTTTTCTTACGATCAGGAGAGCCGTGTGCTTGTTTGATGGATTATCAGTTACCACATAAAAAAATAACAATGCGTACCTAATTAGTAGTATATTTTTTTTGCAATCTAAAAATATATGAATCTGATTTATACGTATAATATTGATATATACAAAGAGTTATAAAGGATATTATGAACTTAAATGTAAATTATTACAATAAAACTAAAGTTTCATAATAAAAAAATATTTCAAATTCAAAAATTCCCATACAATGCCATATAGATTGATAGCTCGTTATAGAAGCATGACGAACGCAATTTCAAAATGGTAGGGTTTCGCTTTATGTTCCAATTCCACAAAAATGAACCCGCGACGAGTGATTTGACGACTCGAACGGATTGTAAACTGAATCGCTGTATGCAAAAGATTGCTAGTCAATAAAAGCTTTTGTTGTTGCAAAAATACTGTTTCTTTTTAATTTTTTCAAAAAGATTTACTAAAAAAGTTAACCGAGACCTTTTGATATTCATAGTATTATTCATACCTAACGAGTTTTATGAAAGCTTATAAAACATGTGTAATGTAAAAAACTGAATTGCCTGAGCTTAATACAAGTTGAAAAATATATTTTGAAACTTTTTTCCTACATTTTGTGATAGTTTAATATTTCTTTTATGGTTTTCTATAATTCTGGGAAAATCAATTGAAGAATATATGTAAATTAATTGAAACATAGATAAACAAGAAGTTATTAAAACATTTACATTTATTGAACTTTTATCTCAGATTTAATCCCTACAAAACTAATTTCACTTCAGCATAAATTAGCAGTGATTTTACCATTATAATGACAGTTAGAAAATTGTATGTGACTAGTTGTTAGGCGTGATGGAATGATATCATGAAAAATGACGCTGGATTTCAGCTTATAGATCATCTGCAACTATAGATGCCTGGAAAAAGTAATACTATTGGTTATTAAAGCTAAATAATGACGATGAATAAGAAACGTTTGATCACATTACATTATAATTGTGCTGGTATTATTACATCAAAATATCAAATTAAAAATAGCACCTCTATTAAGAAACAACTTAATTACTTGCATATATTTATGGTTGTATAATTAAAATGTTTTCGATTTTATCATCACCAATGGAACTAAGAATATTTGTATAATGAAAGAGCACTTTAAATCTAAAATTAACGTGAGTGAAAACAGAGTTCGAAATGTTCCCATCCACTTGAAAGTGTATTACTTTTAAGTCATTTTACTTGTGTACATAAACCCCTCACGCCGAGTATAATGTACGCACACATCGCTCCGCCGCAGATGTTGATTCCATAAAATAATATTTCATGTAAAGCACTAACCGCTCGACCGAGGGCGGAAGGATTGAGTTCTATTTTTAAATTTTTATATTTCAACAATTCTCGACAGCCAGACTGTTGTTTTTTACAATTTAAAAAGCTTGAAACGGAATGCGATTGTTTTAAAAGTTCTTCCGTAAAATTGTTTCGTGAAAGTATAATCGTTACCTTTACGTGTTTGATTTAAAAAATAATTAATGATTAATTATTCGATTCTATGTACCTACATGTATAAAAATGCAAAACGCAAATACCTAGTGTACATAGAAATAATATACTCATACTACACTCAGACTACATACTAGACTCAGATTAGTCAGTAAAATCAGCAATGTTATAAAGGAATGAAAATTATTTTTCTGAAAGTTGTAACTACAAAGTGCAATCATGATAATGATATTGTAAACTAGCCTAGCCGTCCTGCCGAACACACGATAGCTACTAACTGCTGGATTCATGCATTGGTTTTCCCACTTTTCCTTCTAGTTTCCCAGTTTTTATTTTTAAAAAAACGTTCTCCTGATAATAACTAACCCAAAAAAATTTTTTTAAGCAAAATTGGTTCAGGCATGACCCCACGAAATGGGGATTCCTAATAACGTTTCGTTATAATAATAGAAGATGTGATGATCTAAATGTCTATTTATTTATTCATCAATATTTTGTCTAAGTGGGTTTTTGCTTTATAGCGAGTACCTATGTACTTCCGTCACCGGATCAAAAAGCACCCTATAACCGTCTGTGTACCCAGGTACCAAATTTATCACGATCAGTAGGGTTACGCCTGAATCTCGTTTTCATACAAATCGGAAAATGAAGTCGGATATATCATTTAAGATACTCTTGAACACAACACTAGTGAATTCTTAACATTTAGTTCAAAAGAAACAACACATTATTTTAAAGGATTCGTTGAAGTTTTTTGAAACTAAATGAGTAGTAGTGTACAAGAGCAGCTAAAATGACATATACGATTCCAAAGTCCAATTTGCTTGAAATCAAGATTCAAGAGTAGGTAACCCTATAGTTCAGGTGTTGATTTATGAATCCGTATTAGTATTATTTTTCTAGTTGTGTTATATGTATTTCGAATAACAAACTCTATCTTACAATATAGCTCATACATAGAAACGATTATCATTAATATAAATCCTTTAAAGCTACTCAAATATTTCTTTTGTGATCATTCATCAATTAAATCAGACAGGGCCTTATTAACAAGAATTAAAGGAAATAAATCTCGAGGCGAGTTTTAAAAAGCTTCGTTTCGGAGTAAAGAATGTTGTGTACAATCTCGGTTCAGACAAAAAAGTGACAACAGATAAAAAATAAAATACAACACAACACAGCCGAGGAACAGATTATCAGCGCTAAAAGGGTTGCTCCCGCGCTCTCCTTCTTTTGTTGCTTCCAAATTCAAACTTCAAGCCCGTACAAGGAGCGTTCGAATGCGAATTCTATTTTTGAATATTCTACCGAGAATTTTTAATTAATGCCGCTCGACTGTGCCCGTATTTTTAAAATTCGTATTCTGTTTTAAATTGACTTCGATATTCAATTTTTGCGTTCGATTTCGTATTTTTTTTCTATTTTTTATTTATGTTGTGCGATAATGACGTTTCGCTTTAAGTGCTTTATTTCGATTGCTGATTTTATTCCGATGTTCTCCTTGAAGGTCGGTAGTTTTAGTGATTAATGGCCGAGATATGTGAAGTGCTTTTTAAACGAAATATTGTATTCAATGTTTTATGAAATTCTTCGCGATGTTTTATTTGCCTCAACAATTTCTTCAAACGATTCGAATGTGTTCCGAGTTGTTATATATATTATATACTTAAAATATTGCTGTTAATTTATAATTGTAATAGTATTAATCAATACAGATAAAAATAAGAATTGACAAATAATTTTACACCATAATCTAAAATAAAAAATAAGTAATTTCTTGTTTAATAAGGCATAGTATAACACGTTACATAGATTGTGAACCAATGATTTACTGTTTATTGTCTCCAATATAGACTAATAACACAGTCCATATGAATCCGCTAACAAATGGCCAGTGTTCAAATGCAGAACTAAGTTCCTTTGCTACGCTGTGGCAATCATGCACTTATGAGTAACCAATAAGTCGCATTAAGGGGTCACTTGACGCATAGCATACACGCAGCTAGCATACGCAAGTCGTTGACCTCGATATGCAAATGGGGACTTCTAATAAGAACCTTTTGTTATAATAAATTTAAATCATCATTTAAATTTTAGTTTAAAATAATTTAAATTTGGAATTATATTTGACACTTCAATTTTAAACCAATTAGCAACCTAAAAGCTTATTGATTTTAATCATTATATTCTTATAAGACAGTACTTCCTTATGTGAAATGGTATAGTAGTACTGTTTTAATTATGAATTTCGCCTATATTCGTCAAGCTTCGGAAATCCGAATGTATTTTAAAGATATCTATATAGAGTTATTATTACATAATTAATCAATTCGCTTAAATTTAGATTAGGTCAACCAATTTAAAAATAAAAGTATAAAGTGTAATAAGAGATAAAAATTGTAAAGCCGAAGCGCATAATTTAAACAGTAGTACTATGCCCAGGTAAAAGGTTTCTTACTTTACTATTTTCTTAACCCAAATCTGTGAAAATAAAAGTTAAAATTAGGTTTAACTTAATCTTGTAAGAGTTCAATAATCTCCTTAAAACCTTTTCTTATACAGATTTAGAAACTTCAACGTCGATCTGCGTAAATGCTGTAAAAAATAAGCATCTTTAAATCTTAATTATCTTTTCAAGATGATTCGATAATTCGATCTATTTCAAGATCTTCTGGCGTCACTATCATGATTTTTTACTGTGAAAAATGTTGATAGTTTAGTAACGTCATAAGATCTAATAGCCATCATTCGATCATTATGATAGCTACACTTAATATTACACATTGGAAAATATTTGAATCGTCATGCTCTACTTGCTTTTTGGTACAATCGTGAACATAATTATTACTTAATGTTTTAGTTTTATTTTTATTCCAGAAAATACGTTTTGAATCTGATTTTGAAAGGCAGTTTTTGTTCAGTCTGCATTTGTAATTAACACACACTACTAGCTTAATCACTGAAACTAATTGTGTTTTGAGATTTGTAGAATTTATAGTATATTCTTGAAGTTCTCC
>NJDC01001494.1:553859-576403 GCA_002245475.1 Calephelis virginiensis
ATCATAATGTAACGAAAAAAGTATGTAAGGTTTGTGATTATTTTCATCATTTTCACATCGACTTACCGCGAGGCTCGGGTTCGATTCCCGACGGGGGCAGGCATTTGTGTGATGAACATTGAGATGTCTGCATTTCTGGGTCTGGGTGTTTATTAAATTTATTCTGGTATCTATTTAAGTATTTCTATGTATTAGTATCGTTAACTAACACCCATAACACAAGCATATAATTTGCTTACTTTGGGGTTAGATTCAATTAGTGTAAATTGTCCAGGGATATTTATTTATTTATTTTCCTTTAAAAGCTTTAAAATATTGTTTTATGCCAAATTTAGAGATTCTAGTTCGACTGGAAATGTAGGTACATCTTTCCTTAAGGTTTTGTTTCCCTTGCGAGTAGTTGCAAGTTTGAAAAAATTGACTTAAATTACTTTGTCTTCTGATTGCGTTGAAACAGAAGTTTGTGAATTTTGTTACAGCTTAAAGTCAGATTAATACTATACGTCTTTAGGAATCGGGTAGCAACTTTAAAATTGTTTAAATCATTTTATTTTATGATGTACTTAATTAAAAATTTACGTTTTTTTCAGTCTGTGATATAAGCTGTTACTGAGTTAATTAAAAAAACTCTCATTTCACGGCTACAAGGGAGATTAAAACTGAGTATTTAAATAAATTTCAATTACCTCCTCGCGTTCCTAATAAGAAGGATCACTTTGTTGTTTGTTCGTTTGTCTGTCAAATAAGAGTTCCAGTTTTTCCTTTCGAGGTACAGAACTCTACATAAATTAGGAATCCTTTAAAAATAATGTTAGAACCGTATAAGTACTACTACTAATACTATTCCTAGAATGAAGTTGGCATGCACAATAGTGTATAAGATCACAAAAAAAAGTTTTTAAAAAATTCAAGAATATTTTATCAAGTACAGTTACAGTTGTTTTCATCCCCGCACGTAATTTTATTATAGGCCCCTACCCTTCAGTTTATTTTAAAAAATGGAAAGCTGAGCGCATTCAAAAAATAATTGATGGAACTGGACTCACCCCCTTCGTAATCTTTTTTGAGGGATCTCTCAAAGTTATGCATATGTTCGGTTTTAGATACATTCAGATTAATATAGCTACCCAGTATCGAGTAATTTCAGAATTGTGTTACTTTATTTTTCGTTTTGTAAAATTATTGACTAAATTTATTTATTTAATGATTTTGTCATTCAAACTTTGAATTTTGAAACCAATTTTGAATTGACAAACGGATAATACATTTTCAAAACGTGTACCTAAAATCAAAAAGATTTTGATAAAAGTCGTATTCAAATTTTTGTAAATATTCATAAAAATATTGATTCATAAATATTTTTTCCTGCTTGATAGTGCATTTTTTTTGGATAAGATAGTTATGTCAATAAACACTCAACTCTTTTATGAACTTGACCAAAGCTTAAATTGTGTTATGTCAAGCAAAATAGTTATAATTTATTCGTTTAAATAATTACCTTATAAAGCACGCTTCCCATAGACAATCTAGGCATAGTTGATTTAATACCTTTGCCGACCACTTATAATTATATTCGTGCTATCGTCTTCATTATAAAGAGCGAAGTAGTACGAATAGCTTATGAATTAACACCTTAATTAGAATCCAACGCTACAGTGACTATCGATATTATAATACTGGCAACTTTAACTCATTATTCGCTGTATGAAAAAAAGAGCGCGAGTCGAACTCGCCACTATAAGGTTCCGTACAATCAAGTAATATTAAACAATAAAATCTTAACTATGGTAAGTCGCAATTTAATGAAACTTTAGATATTTTCTTTTGTAATGTGATTCTTCGGTAACAATAAGTTATATTGAGCTGTTATTATGAATAAGACGGAAAGTAATTTGAAAGCTTAAATCTTTCGAAACATCAAAGCAGCTGCATTTCTTTTTTTTTCTTCCTGTTCCAAAGTATAAAAAGGTTATCTATATTTCATACAATATATACTATCCTATTAGTATTATCAATTCGAAAGTTTGTCTGTCTGTTTGTTTGTTTGTTAGTCCGAACCGATTTCCATGATATTTACTGAACACGTAGAGGGTAACTTGGATTAACACATGAGATAGTTTTTATCCCGATTTTTTTCCTGTAGAACCATTAACCACGCGGGCAACGCCACAGGCAACAGCTAGTACATTATCACAGACCAATAAACTCTTTCACTAGTATGAAACATTACTTAATTTTTTCTTTACAAGTTTTTACTGATTTCCTAAATCTTACTTAAATTATGTTATTTTCATTAATACTGAGCTAAAAATGTGTGACACTTAAACGTATGGGAACAGACCAAAATGGTTTTGATATCGCAATTTGAATACGGAACCCTAGAAATAAATTATTCTCAAAACGGTTCTTAATAGCATAGAAATAATAGTAAATGCAAAGATATCGAAACTTTGTTTTTTATTGAAACAAAAGAGAGATGTAATTCGTATGAAGTGACTTGCATTTAGAAGTCTATTCATAGATATCTATATTTTTAATCAAAGGTAATTGTATCATTAGTATTGTATTCTGTGATAGAGTTTAATTTAAAAATGCTTTATATATGAGTTATGTTCGGAACTAATGACAGCCATATTTGGCGCGGTAAACAAAACTCAATCCAAAGCTTAAAAAATATTTTTTACGAGTCAACAGTGACCACTCTTTCGAACATACTGAATTATTTATGAACAACTTATTCCTGAATCTCGCTTTATGCGTTTTTGGGAATAAATTCATTGAAAAACGCCTTTTATATCGCATTAACATTTTTTCCCTCATGCAACACCGGATTGCGATGAAAATATGATTTTTGGAATTCGATTGTTCGATTTTATACTTTTTTGTTTTGGTCGTTACTTTTTAAAAATGGAATTCGCATTCCGAGGGAATTGGCTGATTTCGCCGAAAAACGGACCGATTTTATGAATACCATATTTAGACAGACAAAAAAGTCAATATGGCCAAGTCGATTTCGAGTTTTGATCTCTTGTTCAGATATTTAGCAACAATGAGAATACGACTTTTCATAAAAACCATTATCATAATAAATGAATACATGTCCGATTCTCGTAAATATCAATTTGTCCGAATTCTTACATCACGTGATTCCGTTGGCTAACAGTGAGGTTACTAGTTGCACCATTGTCTTAAATAGTGAGTAACATTTTGTAATAGAGGATCAAATATGATATCACTAATATATTATATTCATTTTAATTATCATGGCAGTATATACCTATCTATTAGGTACTTACCAACGCCTGAACGGATGGACCATTTTTTTATTGTGTTTGTTATTGTCAGGAAAAGGCCTTAAGCAGAGATCATCGAAAAAATGGCAAGAAAAATAGGAAAAAATACGTTAGTTTACATTTTTTCGCTCTAGTTGTATAGACTGTGGTCATGACGGGACCAAAGATTAAAGTAACTGTCCATAAAGGAAGACGGGACTGCGGCAGGAACTTTAACTTCTGACGGGAGGATCTACTGACAGGTGAGCCTGTCAACTCTCCGTCTAATTCTTCTTATGGTAATGTCCTTATCGCTAACCTATATGGGCACTACATCGCAACACACAACACTAACTAATACATTAATTTTTTTCATAGAAATTGTTAGTAGTAGTCTCGCAGCGACTCGCTCGGATCGGTACCACCGCTTTACCTACTTCTGCCGCCATAACGTTTACCGTTCACGTATTTTGGTTCGGAGGATAAGGTTGCCGGTAAACATCCCGGTCTAAGGTTGACAACGCACCATTACCACCTTTGGTGTCTCTAGGTGGTAGCCTTTACCTACTTGAGTTCTTTGAAGATTTAATCTATGTCCATGCTAAAATGCATTATAAAAGGCCCAGTCGTTTTAACGTAAAATATAACACTCATGTACTGTCCTATTTTAAACTACGTAGTAGTATTAACCTATGTATATTAATATTCCAAAGGATATGAGCCATCACTGACGGCTAAATGACAAAACGCCGTGACCTATAAATATATATTTGGTATTCCACAACCATAAACAACAATGGCGTACATGTTTATACCATAGACAATTTTTTTTAATAATGGCCACTTGTGACACAAGAATGGGCATAGAAAGCCGTAATATTTGTAACCAATAATATGACACACGTGAGCGGGATTCGATCCTGTACTTGAATACTGATTATTGGTTTTCCGAATAACGTTCGCGTTTTCGCGCCAAGACTTTTAATATGTAATTTCGTTTATGAACCAATGAGTTTTGTAATTGGAAGTTTGTTTAAGTTATAATATTTGGTAAAACCTCGTAGCATATACCTAGCTCGACACTGTTGTGTTTCGGGATGTAAGGTTTCCGTGCAGCGAAAAATAATGAACCAATGAATGAACGAATGATAAATGAATGGTTTACACTTTTTTACATTAGTAAAATACACGATTTTTTTATTTTTACATTGTATTTTACTACCTCTGTTAATTTTATTTAACGTTATGTTTTATTTTATTGCCTCTGTTATATATCGTTAATTTGCCAAATCTCATTCTACCGCATTACCTAAGACTAGACACAAGGCAGAAAACTTATTGTGATTGAGCCTCGCTTCCTTAGTACATTCACATATATACATACATATCTTCACGCCAAGCCGCTTACTGGGTAATCAGACGGTATCGAGTACCAAATTTCACGATATTTGCAGACCTGTCTGGCTTAATATTCATGTATTACCCTTTTCTTATAATACGCCGGTTTCGAAGACTCTTGACACACCCCTTCTTCTTGAAGCTCGAGCGATTTGAATGTGGAATGTCAACCTAGGTCTCCTCGGGTAGGTACTTTTTCTCTGACCTCACAGTTACGAATGCGGTCAGCGAGCGTTATAGCATAGATTTTACGTAGTGCTCTCATTTCGATTGTATTAATCCATAATGCAAAATAATAGAAAAAAATTTCATAAACAACTTAACCCTTTACTAGCATATAGGATATTATGTATAGGTGGTTTTATGAAATAAATAATAATTTGAATTCCTGTGAATTATGCGCTATACCGGACTCTGGCGAACAGAGTATTTCCCAATAGCAAACACCTATTTAGGGTTGGGCCATGACACCCACATTAAGGGTTGTCTTTTGTAATTTCGAACTATGCCTGAAATACAATCTAATTTATCATTCATTCATTCAGTTACAAATATAATATGTAGGTATATTGTAGATGGGTGGTTAAAATTTTTCAAATCTCATATTACTTGCACATTTTGAAGCACGCAGTCTTTCTAAGGATGGATTTTATCGTCCTATTTAAACGAGATCAACGTAAAAATGTGTGTTGTCAAATGTTAAGAGTATCAATCATATAAATTTTACTGTCAAAAAAATATTTGGTTATGCAAATATTTTATTGTTAAACTATTTTAAAATAAAAATGCAACGTTTGACATAAACACTTGGAATACCACTTTTTTTCCATCATGGTTAAAAAGTAAATAGTGCCTCATTTATTTTTGCAAAAACCAGTCTTAATGCTTACTATCTAGGTCCGTTTGTCGGGATTTTCTGTATTAATTTGCTGACAAAGTGCAATTAAAATTGTATTTATTGAAAATTATTAACAATCACCTGGAAACTTAAAAGAGACGGATCATCATCGTATCTGCTTTCATTCATCCATCGCTTAATACTTCCCCAGTCGTAATCACGTTTCGCGCTCGTTTGCTTTTTGCGTCAGACTGAAGAATCCACACGACTTATCCCTCCCTTAAGCTGTTACATGACACATTGCGTATATTTGGAAAGGAAAACATTAAAATTATACACTCAGTAATTCCAGTGGCCATATTGCTCGAATCTATTGTGAAATTTCAATAACGCATGCGTAGCCCGCATATTAAAAGCCATCGGTCGAACCAAACTGCTGGCGAAAACGGGAAACAATCGACCAGCCATATTTGAAATCGGCGTTTGAATATGGAACTATTTAAAATTTCGAATCCGTTGCGTTATCGCCTCGACGTGCAGGCGTTTCCCGATTGTTCTTTTTTCAATTTCAAATTGGAACGACATAATGTTCGATTTTTAAATTATCAATTTTATAACATTAGATACGTTAATCCAAGGTTTTTCCATATTAGTTCTATATAGTAACACAATTTTATTTTGTCTTCCGTAAACATTAAGTTTTCCAGTGTCAGCAAACTTATGAATTATTTACATTGTATATTACATTTATCTACTGTTAAAGCTTAATTTTCAAAATGGCTAAATCACAAAAATGCAAAGCTTGTTCAAACATAATAACCAGATTGAGACTTTTAGACTTTCATATGATATGATTTGTAATATCGTTGACTTATCGTGACAATCGCGTCACAATTAGTCAACTAGGTTCACTTCTACCTATCTACGTTCGATTACAACAACACAATTTTACAACGAAAAATCATTACTTTTAGGGAAAAATATAACTCAAATCTTTCAAAACTTGAAATTTTCCTCCACACAAACGCCAAAACGATTTCAAACTTTATCCCAAAGAGATGGAATTGTAATTCGTTTACCGTTCCATCATATCTGCGGATAAATTGGTAACTTCCTCGGAGAATTTTATTTTTATTGATATAACGTCTCGACCGGCAATTGCTACGGATTTGAACGTGGATCCAAACCATTGTGATATGTTTTGCTTTTTTGATATAACTTTTGGTTGACTTTGTAGAGTAACACCTTTTTAGATATTTTTGTAGCATCAAACAAACATTCAGACGGATGTACTGGTATTATACACGGAATTTATATACTTACACTAAAGGAATTAATGCGTTGCAAACATAGGTATGTGACATGAATGGGTTGTTTAATCTCTAGGTACTGTAAGTTTACCAGCTAGCACAAACTCGAAACAGAATCGACGAAAAGCGTTGATCTTATGATGACAGGAATGATAAACTTTCTAATGTCATAAAAGCTTTTGTGTATACATAAGCAGTTTCAGCTATAATTCAGCAAAAGTAGATGGAAAATTTATTAGTTTGCAAGCACTTGCAAACAACTTTTATCGATCAGTCATTGTCCAACTATCTTAAAATCCACCCCATTTTAGAAAGTGTTAGCATAAAATTTTTCATCCCGGTCCACTTCACAACCCTATACAAAAAATTAAAAAAGCACGAGAGGGGAGCTTTAAAACGTTATTATAATCTGGACGCCATTTTGGGAAAGGGACGCGCCCTACAATTTTAAATCTTTTTTTAACAAAAAACCCTTTGATGTTTATGTATTTCGGCAATATCTCTCGCTTGGATAGATCCGACATTTGGCCATTTAAGGGATTTCGCTGATGCATATTTTAGATTACTTTAATGTCACTTGCCTATAACTATAGTGTAACTAGCCATAGTATAACTATAGTGCTGAGTATTACTTTTTTCAAGTAACACAGACGTTTTTCACATAAACGTCAAAAGTAAAAATACTATATAAACTTACTAGGTGGTAGAATTTCGCAGCGACTCGTCCGGAATGGTAAAACCGCACTACCTATTCCTTCCACTATCACGTCCATTGCTTGCCTTTGACAGATTCCGGTTCGGAGGTTAAGGTAGCCGGTAAACTTACTTTTGCTCGAGGCCTAACATCCCGGCCTCAGGTTGGCAACGCACCATTACCACCTTTGGTGTCTCTAGGCGGCGTGAATTTCTTAACATCAGGAAATCCGTCTGCTTGTTTGCCTTCCATTCTCATAAAAAAAATGCAGAAATGGTACGGGAGATTTGTTAATGATAGGTTGATAATTTAAATCTTTGATGTTAAGCCTTTTGGGTCATTTTACTGGCTTTACCCTCCCTCGTGGGTGCCCTGGTTGTGCCTCTGCCTACCTCTTCGGGGATATGGACGTGAAGATGCTTTTTTTTTACCCTCCTTATGGAAACTAGACAATGACGAGCGGATAATTCTGCAGGATTGGGTAAGATGATACCAATCAGGAGGAGTAAGTAAAAAAATATTACTTTGTTATACTTACTCTCAAGTAAATCTTCATTGACTTGGTTTTAGTTGTATCTAGACCTATGATCTCACTAATTGCCGAGCAGGTAGTGAGTTGCTTAACTCTTTGTATGTTTTTGCTTTTAGTAATTTGTAACCAGCTTTATTTATATTATTATGTTTTTGTGCTTATGTAATTTGTAATCAGTGTTATTTACATTACACACAACGCAGGTCTGTAAAAGGCTTTATATAAGCCGTGCGTACAACAATTGGAGCTAACGCAACCTCCTATTAATCAACTCATTTAGAACACAAACAACTTGAAAAAAGAACGTGTGGGAAAAACGTATCTAACGTAACACATTCCAAATTTGAATGAATCTGAAAGGCGGGCAAGATTTAAAAAGAGAATGAGATTTGAAAATAGAACGCGTCATTAGGAGCGAACACAATAGTCTCATTGGTTGATTTGAAAAAGGAACAATTTGTTAAACGTCAAATATGAAGTTTTTATTTCCGTTGTAATGGAGCCTACATGTCTAGTTTACTGAGTTTTTATTGGTTACATTTTGTCTGAGCACTTAATAATGTCGAAATTTAAATGAGAATTCGAGTAATTGTCTGAAATGCTGGAGGCGACAAGATTATTAAGTTATTAGGCGGTTCAAATGCACAATGTTAATTAATGAATGTGCATTTTTTTTGCTCTGTCTGCTCGATTTCCTGGATGGGAGATATTCAGTGTTGCCACTTTCCAGCGATTAATCTCATTTAAAAATTATAACCTGAAGGCCGGCTTACCATTAGGATCTTAGGTATCTGCCAAATGAAAGCACGTAGTTTTACCAATAAATCTGTCTGCATAATTGCCAAAAGTACTGAAATTGATGTCTACAATCGCTTTTCAAATCATAAGGCTAATAATCTTATACATCCGCGACGAGCTACTAAGGCTATTGCCTAAAATTGGATATATTTACAATGAGTAAATATATCCAAATTTAGTCATTGTTTTTACTTAAATTATTTATTTAGTAGAAATTGATATGTTTCTTTAGTACATATTTTATATTTATAACGTGATGCTATTCATGTCATTATACAAATCAAATAACAATAAAAACATTTAATTACAAAGTTAATAATTGTAAAACGTTTTACATGTTCTACCGTTTTCGGCATAGAAAGTACAGCACATTTAAAAAAATATATTTTGTAGATGCAAAATCGTAGTACAGTTTGATTTTAAACATAAATATCCAAATTTATAAGTTCACACATCACAATTTATAAATCAACAATCTCATTTATTACAGAAAGAAAGAAATTTCTACATAAAACGAAATTTCGATTTTAGAGATGCCAATCAACATAACAATTTATTTTGTGAAAAAACCGTTAGCAAAATCAGTTAATTAGTACCGTTTATCAGATGTTTGAACTAACGTTAACATATTGACTTTTTGCTCTATTGTCTATGCATCCGTCTTGTCAGACTTTCTAACTTATCGTCGATCAAACACAAGCAATGACATGAAACTATCAATATTTTTAATAACATTTGAAAACAAAATACTTTCATATACAGAGGCTATATTAATCATTTAAATTTCTGTGCACTAGTGATGGGTAACAATCGGTTGTAATAACGAGTTTGTGATTTGGGGTAGTACAAGTTGTGGTTACAACAAAAATTGTTATAAATATTATGTTATCCTCAGAGGGCTAACACATTACTTGTACTGAAAAAACCATGGCATGTAGCCACCATACATAAAATACATATTCACATACAAAGTTCATGTCCTTGTCATGTAGTCGCCTCTGTGAACTAGCGGTTCAGGTGTTGGACTTTACTGCATGAGGTCCCGGGTTCGAATCCCGGGTCGGACAACAATAAGAAAATTTGGTTTTTCCAATTTTCTAATAAAAAAAATGTTGCTCGGGATTGGATATGTGCCCGGTTGGCGATAGGCTTGCCACCTATCACATTGTGGGACTTAGTGTCTTGGGCTAGTCGTGGGTGCCCTGGTTGTGCCTCTGCTAACTACTTACTAAATAACTTCATTATCAAATGTGTTACTGGTGCGTTTTCAACGTTGCGGCGGAAAGAAGAGTGGCGTCATGTTCATATATTAAAACAATTAGTTTACTTATCGAATATTGTATACAAGCTACATACCCGCTATATTTTATACTATATTTTATAATATAAAGTTACTTCGTAAAGTGTTTCAGTTTGTTGGCCGGTAACCGTTTGTCTAGGATAAAAATAACGACGAGAGAATTAGCTATATTCGTTAGTTATTTGTTGCAACGGACATCCCTACTGTACAATAGTCATGTCATATGGGCTCCGTTTATTAAAAATGTGACGTATCAAGATCAAAGTGATGGAGACAGATTGTGTTAGTGCGAGCGAGATGGAGATATCTTTTCAATGGGTCATCAACCCTACAATCATCCTAGTTTAATAAGTGATCGATTTTGAATTATATTACAACTTTTGATTACATGATTCGGGTTTGGAAGACAAAATATTGAATTAACGTAAATCAGTACGTACAATCAGATACAAAAGGTGGAGGTAGATTTTTTTACATAAATTTTAGGTTCACCAAGATAATATCAAACTAATAAGAATACCTAAACCTGAACCGTTAAAAAATTATAGTAATAACATTGATTTTAGTACATGCTCTGTGTTTGGGATAAATTAGCCATTTATAAATCATTTGACATAATCGATAAGACAGATTTAAAGTTTACAGCACGATTTGAATCTTCAAAAGGTAAAATGGAAGAACATACCTAGTCTTGTTCTATAATAATTTTGATTTCAGTACATTCACGGTGTTTTGGATAAATTAGCTACTTATAACGTATTTTTATTTTTAGCACTTGCCCTGTGCTTGGGATAAATTTTCTATAAATTTTTAAATTGGGGCGAAATTTTTTCTTTCTTTAAAAATTTATAGCTACTTATAACCCATTTGATGTAATAGATAAGACAAATTTAAATTTTACTGCACGATTTGAATCTTCAGAAGTTAAACATCGTCGGCGAAAGACGAAGGATTAAAAAACTGACAGAAGTGAATTTATTTTCATTCCTTTAAAACAGAGGTTCCCAAACTTATTTCATGTAACGCCCACTTTGAAAATCAGTTGTTTTGTAGCGCCCCCCCCCCTCGTTTTTTTCTTGTCAATAACCTCAATAACATATTTGTTGCGCCTAGTTTAAAAAAAAAACATTTTTTTCAAGATTTATACCGCCCCCCTCTAGGCTTCCAGCGCCCACAAGGGGGCATTATCGCCCACTTTAGGAAAGGCTGCTTTAAAAAGTACTAACTATAATTTAGGTGTAACACATTTTTGGAGCAGTATTAGTGTTTTATATTCATTGCACTAAAAATAACGGGTTGCACTCCGGGAGTACCGGCAGAACTGAAAACTTGTAGGTATATTAACATTGTGCATTTTTAATATTTTGGAATGGTTAGGGAATCATTTTGCACGAATTGCTTTAATTATCAGTATGAAAGTACTATCATTTATGTGGTAGAATACAATATTCATTTATTGCGCTATCTTACATAAATATGAGAACACGAAAATTTGCGCAAGCGCCCTGCGCCGTCTTACGAATCAGGTCACGTGTCCTGACACGAGTTTAGAAGTTTTTACCCATTCCAAAAAAAGTGCGCAACGTCGCTAAAGATGTTTTCACTTCAAAAAATTCGTTGTTTGAATCGAGTCTTCCTATCTTAAATTGGAAATCCGTCAACGCAACTGTAAAATATCTGATTATAAATTTATTAGCTTCCGTAATTTTGTATTAATCTGTAATCCGATACAAGGTAATTTTATCTCTTAACAAAGATTAATTAATGCTAAAATCGCATTCGGTTTACGAATTTCGGGTTTTGTCTAACCGGTTTTTGTTACTGATACGAGATAAATATTTAGGTAAATTAGTCAATACAATGAATTTGACTTTGATTAATAATAGTAAAGTCGTTACAACTAGATACCATGTTCAATTCCTAAAATTAAATATTTTGGATTACAATACATATTCACGCCCATCTCCCCGAACAGATAGTCAGGGTCACAACCAGGGCAGCCACAAGGGCATGTTATATATGGCAAGTCTATGGCCAACCAAGTACATGCGTTGCTTAAAGTCCGTTACTTGATTTTTTATTATAAAATTGAGAAAACACAATTTTTTTTTGTTGAACCCGGGACCTCGTTTAGACAAGTCCAACATCAAACTGCTGCACTACAAAGGCGATTATATTAACACATAAAGACTTTTTAAACAACTTACCCGGAGTACCAACGTTTAACCTGATCATCACAGCATCAGTGGTCGTCATTATTGTTACCGGTTAGTATAGCCTATAAACTTACGCTCAACAACCCTACCTCGTAATGACATCATTAGCATCTGTGTTGTTTATAAGCAACGAACATTCTCTTACCATTAGAACATGTATTTGTTTTCTTCCAATCTCATAAAAAACAATCTAAACCATGTGCCATGTATCACTTAGTTGATTTTTTTAACTAAAAATGTTTAGTTGCAAACATTTCAATTCATTTCATAGACAAATTTAAACATTTCAATTCAATTCATAGACAAATCGCTGACGAAAGCTAGAATGTTATAATTAATAGAACAAAATAAATCCAAATTAAAATGCATGATCGCAGATGCATTCCATACAAAAAGGTACAAAAATGAATACAAGGCATGGGGAATCATATGCAGTCATAACAGGTTATTCCAATCCATTTATGGGGATGCTCTCCTATTGTAAGATCCTGCTTCTATGGTATTTACGTATGTGTACACTTCCCTGCATATTTCGATGCATAAATATTTTCTAGCCTAGCCTAGCTTAATTTATTTGAGCGGACATAATAAAAGTGTACTAGAAAAGGTACAATAGGACTTGCAAGAAACATATCTGGATGGAAACTGGTAATTTTAATCTATTTATAATTCTTTGCTTTTCTCGTGATCATTTTGCCAACAGACCAGTTTTTTTTAAATTTGTTATACATATAGTTGAAGAATCACATTCAAACCTAGAGTACTTTTTCAAAAATCAATACCAAAAAGACACTGAAATTATCGGTTAAAGTTTGTCTGAAAATTTGTTCTACGCAGTCGTAAGTCGCAGGTATAACATAAGTGATTAGTCCATATTAATCATAAATGTAAAAGCCTGTATATCTCTTTGTCTATTACGCTTTTATGGCTAAATCACTACACCGATTTTGATTTAATTTACTATAGACAGGTCAAACATAAGTTATTTAAAAATAAAATCAAATCAAAAATGTTGTTTGAAAATCTATTCTACGTTGATAAAGTGGCGGGTAAACAGCCATTAAATTATAAGTTTAAATTATAAGTTAAATTATAAGTTAAAGTTAGGTTAAACTATAAGTTTGGGGTTAAAAATCACACACCTACATTTGAAACTAATCGAATTTGATCATTGTAACCTAAGTTAGATGTCTCAAAATAATATTATGCGAACTTAAAGGAAGCGAATCTGATCAGTGCAACTTCATCAGTGTAAACTTTGCTTACGTCACATCTCCTTGTGAGGCACATTGGAATCTAAATAGCTCTCCAATGGCCAGCAATTTCCGCGCCTGACTGTACATAACTATAAAATGTGTTCAATCATTAATTTTGTCTGTAATTGAACGAGTTGCGATCTCTTCCAACAAAAAGCTGATGTTTCTCCGAAATCGAGTCAAGTATTAAAGTGTACCGATCGGCCGTCATCGCGAATTTATACGTTCGTGAAATACTTTCATCAAATTTACTCCGGCGATCGCAATAAGATGGCCGAATCCATCTTGGATTCTTTGCCGAAATCATCCTCTTCTGTTTTTCTTGCAGTTATTATCTTTTAAAAGTACACATGGAAACATTTCCATTCATTAGGCGTATGCCTTTGAACGTTTTTTGGAAAAACAACAAAGACAAATATTTCAGCGATTTTGGTTTATTTCTTAACATTTAAAGTAATAAAAGTGAATGATTTTTGAAGCTTATTGTTTCATGGAAGCTACTTAATATTAAATCACTATTTTAACAAAAAATATAGTGTATATTCAGTATAACGGTTCAAACCCCGCCTAATTTAAAGCGTAGGTATTTGTAGAGGCACTCTGAGCCAGGAAAGGCCTATTCTTGCTATGAATACTTCCATTAGGGTTACTGGTAACTAACGCATAACCTTTCTTGGGAGGTTTATTTTACATTTTATTAGAAGACTATGAACTTTTTGTATGGAGAACTACATTTTTTTTGCAGTTTCCTAAAAGTTGTAGGACAAAAGTTGTTGCTTTTGATGCACTAAAGCCGCCCTAGAAAGGTTATGCGTTAGTTCCCAGTAACCTTGCATACATGACTTTCCCTGTAAAAGTGTGAGGTAAAACTTCCGCATCGCTTTTAAAACCCAAGATGTTAATGGTATGTTAATGGTACTAAATTAAACACCTAGCATTGGGAATATTTCGTTATAGTGGGAAGTAAAGGTAAAGTGGTAGGTACCAATAATGAGTTGCTGTTGGATTGTGATGTGGTTTGACTGGAAGTGAAAGAAGGTGCTTAATAGTGGAAAACCTATCGTAAACTTGGCACGTATCCAATTTCGGGCAATCACTAGAAAAAGACCACACTAAATTTCCTAAACCGGGAATCCACTTCAAGTAATCAACGCCAACTACAACAACCCAACGAAATAACCAACAACACTTCTACCAAACACAAAACAACTAATAAAACCCATTACCCAATAGGTACTTTCTCACAAAACATAATACAATCAATAATTACCAAAAAGAATCTTAAACTCCGACGCATTCATCATTTATCTGGACCAGTATCAGCTACTTAGACAGTCCACTTTTCTATTATCCATTAGTATTGTTGGAGGGGATGCTGTACTGCAATGACCTGAAATTCGGTAACCGCCTTAACATTAATAATTACTTCTCAAAATAATACTAAGTCTGATGCACGACTCTGATAACCCAGTACAGTCGGCTTGGCCAACAGTAGCTTTCAATTTAACATCGTCATTGGTTTCGTTTATTTGTCGACAGTGAGATATGTATTTTAAAATACATGTTGATATGAGTAACATTTTTATGAATAGATGTTATCTAAAATTGTCAATGTTTCAAAATAAGGTGTTTTTTAAAATAAAATGAAAGGTTTAAGTAATATTTTTACCTGTAAATATTTGTGGAGGAATTATAGATGATAAAAATTAGGCACAGTTTTCATTCCGGTTGTACTAATAGAAAATTGGTTTTAATCATACTCAATAAAAATATGTTCAAAGCCGTTGTTAGATTTTAGAATTATATAGACTCGGCACAAAGACCATTTGTTTGATGTGAAATAAAGAAAAAAAATCTGAATTCTAATATCTATTGAAGTTCCTTTCATATCATCCGACTTTGAAACTTTAATAAATTCTAACTTACATATCTTTTCTTACATTTTTTGCTACTGTTTTCATCAATATCATAAGCTTTTTCTGTTTATAATATGTACTAAGACTAGTTAGACTAAGTCTAAGAATAAACCAGGTCATATCTCCTATTAATTATAAAAATGTGTTATATTCAATAACTATTGTTTAAAAGATTATACAACCTAATTTAAACCAGACATTCAACATACAAAGTTATTGCCAACTGGTTTTTTAATCTATATTCTTGCGCAAGCTATTGGTTGCATCAGTTAATTAATTTTATGCGGTGTCAGGATCGATCACATGGGATTTGGCGGCCATAGATCAAAAGTTTGTTTGTTTGTTGACGTGACACGTAACGTTACTTTTAAATCGTGATCTATAACTATTAGTTGATAGACGATATACAAACTGTCACGTTTTAATATTATCTGTGCGTTAGTAAAGCTAATGATTGTTGTAATTTTTATAGATAAGTCCCGTTTATATTAGACGACAGTCCGATACGATTAACGATACGATTTGAATGTGGAGCAAGCATTAATGCTATATGTGGTCAGTTGTATATTATATGCATATAATAGCTATTTTTTTATTAAAGGTTACGTTTTTATCTTGTCACTCTTAATGACTATTTTAGACACACGTCAAAGTTTTTCAGCCAAATTTAGGTGGAAATAAAGATATATTTTACTTGTTACATATACATACCTACCATAAAAGTTTTAAATGACAAATTGGATATCATGACTTTTAAAACATGCTTGTCGATCTGTCATTTTAACTTTTTTTAAATGATTAATTATCTTCTTTCTAATAAATTACTTGTTATATTTTTCGTATATGGTTTTGAAGGTTGGCATATAAAAATATTATATTATTTGACAACTTTTTCGGTCTGTCCGCAGAGAAATGTTTCCGATAGACTTGAACATTAGAACTTACAGCCCGATAATGACGTACCTATAAAATCTATGGTGTTTATAGACCGCATTTTCCTTTTACCACCGGTAGAGCCGTTTAATTGTTCGCTGCCTTATTAATTAAAAAATGTTTTTATTCTAATGATTAGTTTATTTACGTAAAAGGCTAAGTTTTTGACGCTGACAGTTCTCGCCACGATTCCAGCGGCTCGCCATTTGCAATATATTTTGTTTTCAATGTCCCGTCGTTATTACGATAATTGAGTGTAACATAAACAACTTGTCTCATTTACATAGCAAAGGTGTTCTGGTACTGTATTTTAAGGGCAATTGATTTAAATCTTTAATAATTGCTATTTAAGGATATTTAAATCACGTTGTAGTAGTTCGTGTTTTTAGTTTCTAAAGTAGTAGCAATAGTAGTATAGTAGCAGTCGGACTCCTGATGATGTGAAAAAGATTTCATCTACAACAAATTAAATGCATGTGTTAAAGACATATTTTGGAGTTTTGGCGCCATCGTGAATGAAGATGGTCGTAATTTTTTCATAGTTATTGAATTTCGTGTTTATATTGAGTAAAATTAGTTAATTTAGGTGGGAATTAGATTAATTTTGTTCAGTGAAAGTGCACAAATGAAGTAATCATGAAGAAATTAGTGTATCGTGTATTTCCTCGCTGCCGCCAAATCTCAATAGACGAGCTTGAGTAACAAAGCCACCGTTTCACTCAAGACCCAGACATGACTTACTGACGACTTATGACAGATGACTTTTTTTTATTATAATTATAATTGATTAAAATTTGATGCAAATTTTTATTTGACTAATGGCAAAATACTAACGTGAAGGACAATACCTAAAGAAAGAAAGAAAAGACATATTAAGTACAAATTTGTTTAAAAACTCCATTATGTTCTACCACATTTTGATTTGCAAATATTTATATATTAATAAAACGTATTATTTAATTACATATATTTTAATGTTTATTTATTAATTCCTTACAATTTTATTAATTTTTTTTGTCATGTAAATAAATGTTACCCTAGCTTCTGTAATACTACTACTGTTTAAAAACCTAGCCAGGTAGGAGAAGAATCAGCGAAACAAACTCCTCGGCAACCAAGAATTCATTATATCTTATTATTCATTGTAAAAAATATCTTAGTATTTATGTTTTATTGCAAGAGAATTATTTACGCTACAAATGTTTCGTATTTACGCTTCTTTTGATATATTTTAATGGAAGTGATTTTTTTTTTATGATATTGGAAGGCAAACAAGCAGACGGATTTCCTGATGTTAAGAAATTCACGCCGCCTAGAGACATCAAAGGTGGTAATGGTGCGCTGCCAACCTGAGGCCGGGATGTTAGGCCTCGAGCAAAAGTAAGTTTACCGGCTACCTTACCCTCCGAACCGGAACACGTCATGACGTTATGGCGGCAGGAATAGGTAAGGTACTAATCCGGACCAGTCGCTGCTAAGCCCTACTACCTAGTGAGACGTCACGGTGTTAGTGACGGTGAGCCTATGCTCGCCTTTTACGAGCTGCCTGACAAGAAAGGCAGATGGTCTATTCTACAAAGGAGCCCGGACCAACACGGGGGATTTAAGATTACACATCACAAGACATGCAATATTCATTTTTATTTAAACAAAAGTTGTTCAGATAAAGTAAAAGTACCTTTATCAGGTAAGTCCGTTACGTGAAGAAGTTTGCAAGAATACAATGGCTAGCACAGACATTGTAGCGAAAGATATGTGGTGAAATCCCGGCGAGTCGTTTCAGGAGTATGGCCAGGACATGCTGATTGACTTAGCATTACTCAGTATTAAAAAAATATATCTTCACGCGCATATCCCCGTAGAGATAGGCAGAGACACAAGAGGCATGCATGAAACCGAAGACAAAAAGTATTGTTTAGTACTCTTAACTCTCACCAGAGTTTTATAGTTTAGGGTTCGCCCGAAAATTTCCCACCCAAGATGTTGGATGATTGCGAAACTTACCATTCGTATTTGTATTAATATTGTAGCTAGATCTATTTATCGCCCCTAAACTCCCTGTAGACGAATAAGAATTATTCGTCTACAGGTATTGTATACAGTAAGTTGCAGAAAAAAATACTGTTATTATTAGTATTGTAAATCATAATATTAACACGTAAAGCAAAAACTTTGGACCACTTTTTACGAAAATTGCGCTGACAGAGGAGTGTGAAATTGGGCACACTTATATTTTATGTGTAGGAGAAGTGCAGAACGCTAATATTTTTTAATTATAATGTTTATAAAGTGCATTAATTAAGGAAATAAAACAATGCATTTAACACACACAAACAAATATATTGATAATAACGATAAAAGATCACAGATGGTGCACTAACTATTCTTAAAGTTGGGAAACAAAGTAGTTGGTCTTAAGAAATGAAGATGGCGTTCTTATCAACAAGATATTAAAATTTGTTATGGTCGAATTTCGACCAATGGGCGACCACTAGTAATAATAATTATATAACCATATAATCCCAGTATAAAAAAATATTAAGTAAACTAAACAATAAAAAGTATTTTCATGCACATATCCCCGAAGAGATAGGCAGAGGCATAGCCAGGGCACCCACGACTAGGCGATAACACTAAGTCCACAATATGATAGGTGGCAAACCCATCGCTAACCGGCCACGTATTATCCAATCACGAGCAACAATTTTTAAAAAAAAATTGAAATAACTAAATTTTTTTTGTTGTCCGACTCGGAATCGAACCCGGGACCTCATGCAGTCAAGTCCAGCACCAGAACCGCTAGACCACAGAGGCGAAATACACTTTAAAACCTTTAAATGGGTTCAAAATAAAAGTCTAATCAAACATTAATTAATAAAGTTCAAAGTTAAAATGTTGTTATTCTAAAATTTCAGTCTTGATTTCCCCAAAACTGTGGATCGAAAAATATATTGTAACATTACGTAGTGAAGTCTAACGAGAAATTTTTACATAAACAAAAACTTTTGTTTTTGATTTTATATTTATTTAAAAAGTGTTTGTAATAAAAACTGTTTTAGAGGTTTTCAATATTTTATGTAATTTTAAAAATATGTAACGTGACACCCCCGTCCCGTGTTGGTCCGGACACCTTTGCAGAATAGACTATCTGCCTTCCTGCCAGGCAGCTTGTAGTCGTAGTAAGGCGAGTATAGGCTTACCGTCACTAACACCGTGATATTTGACTAGGTGGTAGTATGTCGAAGCGACTCGCTCAGCTTATTACCACCGCCTTAACTGTTCCTGCCGCCATGACATTAGTGCTAATGTTGACGTCTTCCAGTTCGAAGGCCTAACATCCCGGTTTCAGTTGGCCAAAGCACCATTACCACCTTTGGTGTCTTTAGACGGGGTGAATTTCTTAACATCAGGAAATCCGTCTGCTTGTTTGCCTTCCAATATCATAAAAAAATCTGGGTTCTACCACTTAAGTGACCACCCGCGACAAAGACGGGCTAAGGGGTTGAGTTTTCAAAATTTCAAAATGCATAAATGGCAACATAATAACATTTTTAATTATTTATACGGGATACTCACGATCTCTTTTTATTTTATTTGTCGATATTTCGGCCTAGTTGCATAGGCCGTGGTCACGACGGGACTGAAGAGATCGTGAGTATCCCGTATAAATAATTAAAAATGTTATTAATTCGCGACGATTTAAGTTTAAAATCCTATGGCAACATAATACCTATTCATTGCTTAGCCCGTGGTTATTCTATAACGTGAATTTAAAATAAAAACATGAACGTGCTTATCAATTTCCATCAAAGTTGAGTTTCTAATCAGAATTCGACAGCGGTATTGAGAGCAGGGTATTACCGTAAACGCCCCGAGCTACATATTACTAGTTTGGTATTACAAAAAATCGTGACGCAGTAATTGTTACACTGTTGCTTAAATATGGCGGCTTTGGGATTCAAAGCCGGAACTTTGTGTTTTTAAATTCAAATTATTAATACGAAGGAACCTTAAAAGTTTACATAGCATTTTTGTGTTATTTGCACAAAACGATACCCATGAAATTAATCATATAAAAACGACAAGTTTCGGCTTTACTAAACGGACTAATTTTTTTCTATAATTCTTAGCATATATGGATTCAATTGCTTGTTAGTCTTTGATTTTTATAAAAACGACAGATTTATATCAGGGCAACGACAGACACGAGCACCGTGACCTTAGAAGAACAGTTGAGTCGAAAAATTGTAAAATTGTAAACCTGAAACTTGGATCGACTCTAGTAAAAGCTTTTCCTTTCAAATAAGAATAAATTTTTTACCTTCCAAAAAAAATTTTTACCTTCCAAATAAGAATAAAGATATATTGAGCATTGATTGTAGGGGAGCCCAAGAACGGGTTTTGGGAGCTACTGAAGTGATTCAGATTATGATTGAACACTTCCATCATGTATCAAATCTTTAGATAGAGGTGCGTGCAGGGTAGTCTATCTAAATTATTTTGGTTTTAAAATATACTCGAACATATCAGATTAAAGCTGGGTTATTTTCATGCTAATAGGTACATGTTTAAGGATTATGATTAATTGAGAATCACGTATGGAAGTAGAAGGGTCAGAAACTTACAAAAAAAAGATTCATGCATGTTCATTAGGAATGATGTTGACTTGTCTAATTGACATATTTCCGTCATCGGAGACGCATTGGGCATGTATATTATCAAAATCTAAACCGGTCACTTATGATGATATGCCTATTATTCTTCTTTCAGCTTTTAGATGCTCTTCCATAACCAAAGATATATATGTCATATACCATGTTTTATTTTCCACCATTTAATCGACTAGTCCAACTTATTCCAAGACGCTGGAATGACTACATATTTAGCACCCTGGATTCCCCTACTATAAGGGGTTTCGGAGACTCTTGATACCAACCTCGTATGATAATACCAACCTAGCACAATTTTTTTTACAGAAGTAGTTACAACATTTTTTTACCTAGAACATTTTTTTACGTACAAAACAACTGGCGACAGTAACAGTACTCAAAAAAATATCACCGCGTCAAGTGCTTACATTAACCAAATCTTTGTGTAAATACTCAAAAAACGAGAAAATGTAAATTTTTCATCAAGTGTTTGAGTGTTAAGGGGAATAAATAGTGAAGATATTTTTAAAACAACATCCGACGAGAGTTCTTAAGTGTGTAATGAAAAAGGCATTACTTGCATTTTTACAAGTAGGTTGGCTTACCTTCATAAATACGAAGGCTTGTTTATTGAAAGCGGTGTTTTTATTCTGGCCGCTATTAAAGTAACAAATATGTGAGCTTAAAGTAAGAGTTAGGTTTCTAATTTTTAGTAGTCTCCAAAGAAGGCTCTTAATTCGACTGTACGTTATGTATGCTCGTTAGGCGATTACCAGGTCAGTAAAAAACTTTTTGAAAAATAGGACATGATTTTTAGATGGTTTTATATTAATTGTATCAGGTTCTGAATGATGGGTTTTGAGTTTACTTAATAATGCATTTTTTTGTCTACGTTGACGACCTCATGTAATAAAAAAAAAATGAAGTATAACTCAAAACTGCTAGTAGGATGTTAATAAAATTTATGTGGGACCATCTCGTAAAATTTGCTATCTCATAAAAAAATGGATGAAACTCGAGATCTTATAACATCTAAGATAAGTAAGGTAAGGTAGTCTCTTACAAGCAGTAGGGTTACTCTTCAATCTCGATTTGCAAATTGGATTTCGTAATCGAGTATGTCATTTAAGGTATTCTTGAACACAGCACTAGCTAATTATGAAAGTTTAGTTAATAATCCTATTAATATTATAAATGCGAAAGTTTGTAAGTATGGATGTTTGTTACTCTTTCACGCTCGAATGGCTGAACGGATTTGTCTGAAATTTGGAAGACAGATAGATTGTGACCTGGATTAACATATAGGCTATTTTTAATCCCGATCGCACACCGGGTTTCTGTGAAAACGCGGGCGAAGTCGCAGGTAGCAGCTAGTAAACAATAAATTATTTTATCAGATTCATTGAATTCTTTTGGAATGTCAATAATCCGG
>NJDC01001495.1:0-18977 GCA_002245475.1 Calephelis virginiensis
GAAAGGGTCAACATTGTTTACCGACTTCATAAAAGTCGCAACCACGTAGAAACAAAGGTGTTTTGTGTGTTTGACAAAAGTTTCAAAATTGTTTTAGAAATTGCATCCCTTGTAACCTAATTATTCAGTGGAGCTATAACACGAGCTTTGTGAGGAATAACCTTCCACTAGTGGTCGCCCGTTGGTCGAAATTCGACCATAATAAATTTTAATATTTTGTTGATAAGAACGCCATCTTCATTTTTCAAGACCAACTACTTTGTTTTCGAACTTTTTAGTGCGCCATCTGTGATCTTTTATCGTTATCATCAATATATTTGTTTGTGTGTGTCAAAGGCATTGTGGTGTGGGTAATGTTTTATTTGTTGATTTAATGTACTTTATAAGCATTATTATTGAAAAATATTAGCGCTCTGCATTTCTCCTACACATAAACTATAAGTGTGCCAAATTTTATGCTCCTGAGTCAGTGCAATTTTTTTAAAAAAGGGTCAATGTTTTTGCATCACGTATTAATATATAGATTACTATGTTTACTATTTCACAGGTTACCGTTTTAGCACAGAAAAAAACTGCAATGTAATTGATGACAAAGATAGTATGTGAGTGATTTCTGTAAGCGTGGCCTTTATTGGACTTGACTTCAGAAGGTCCAGGGTTCAATTAGTGGGTTGGGCAACAAAAATATTGTATTTTAAATTTTCTAATTTAAACAACGTTGCCCGGGATTGGATATGTGACGTCATGCAGACACATGCAGACGACATGCAGAGACGTCAATTGCCTTTTCACAAAATTGTGACTTCATGATAGATTAAATATTAATTGACATTTCTGAGTACAATCGTAATTATCTTCGGCTAGAAATGCGTTGAAAATTGATGTTTAATAATAAAACCTTGATTTTCTATAAATTTTTAAAGAAAGAAAAAAATTCGCCCCAGACAGGATTTGAACCTGTAACCTTTCGTCTCAAGCCGACGAATGCTCTAACCAATTGAGCTACTGAGTATTCAAGTCCCGTGGCGAAATTTTTAATTCCTTTCTAACCCGTTAACGCGGGTAGTTATGTCCTATAGATACACAATTCTGAGTACCCACCAAATGAGTTCATCATTACAGATGAAATCCACATTTTAGAATGGCCATAACTTTCGTTTCTCGCAACGTATTTTTATTTTAGCACTTGCCCTGTGCTTGGGATAAATTTTCTATAAATTTTTAAAGAAAGAAAAAATTTTGCCCCAGACAGGATTTGAACCTGTAACCTTTCGTCAAAACTTAAATTAAATTTCGTGTAAATTTCGCCACGCGACTTGAATCCTCAGTAGCTCAATTGGTTAGAGCATTCGTCGGCTTGAGACGAAAGGTTACAGGTTCAAATCCTGTCTGGGGCGAAATTTTTTCTTTCTTTAAAAATTTATAGAAAATTTATCCCAAGCACAGGGCAAGTGCTAAAATAAAAACCTTGATTGTTTGTACAAAGGTTAGATAGCGTCTATACGCGTGTAAGAATAAATGCTCATATGTAATAGTCAAAATATAGTCGTTCTTTCGCTACCATTGCAGTTGCCGGAGTCTTTGGTCTTTACCGTGAGTTGGTATAGATTACTTTCGAAAAGTTACGTGTCGAAATCTATGATAATTTTGGTCTAAAATTGTGTTTCTCTTAGTTACCAATAGAGGCGCTGTTCAAAGTTTTCATACAGTTTACAGAGACGGTAGCGAGCATAGTAAACTTGAGAAGCCGCAAACTCATGGTAAGGGCTCTGTTTCAATATTCCTTCCATAATAATTTACAAGAAAATGAAAGAATATATTTTACCTTATACAGGACTTGTAAGCCGCATTTCGTTTATCGATGAGGAATCGAGGTCTACGGATTCCAACATTGTTTATTGTGAAACGTTTTTTTCTTAAAAAACTCGGGAAAATTTACTAAACCTTTCTTAAACTTTTTAAAAAGCACAGGAAAGGTTTGAAAATTATCTAAGTGCAGCAAAAATATGCATCGACTCCAATTCGTTATGCACACACAAAACAAAATGATAAATATAAATCATAAACACTTTGTCGGATCAAATTCATATGGGATCACCACTTGATCAGGACTTACTTTTAGAAAAATAATTGTGCCTTCTGCTACATAAAATGGCGATGTGCAAAAAAATATACTGAACACCTGCGACGAGAGATACAAGGGATCCGTACCAGTCGCAGAACGCGCGACTCTCCAAACTCAGTACCAACATACGCCGTAGCCTGATTACGGCAAGAGTAAGTGAAAAGTGAATAAGTGATGTGTGCAAGTGCTAAGCAATAAGTGTGAAACTAGCAGTGTGAACCAACCGTTGTATAATCTCTATATCTGTGTAGAATTATGTTTTAAATATTATTAGTAGTTAGTATAAAAAAGATATTCATTGTATGACTTTAGCTTATTGTACATGTTAATTATTTTTTTAGGGAGGGGAGTGTTGTGCCTACCCAAATATGTATCGTATGTGTCACTTTAAGATGTACTTGCACAATAATTTCATCTCTTAATCACCTCACTATTTTGGTCACTAGCGGCCAATGTTAATAATGTATCTCAATCTAATGGATTAGATATGATCTATCTGAGATATCTATATGAGATAATGGATCTAGATAGCTGCTTATCCGGCGGCCTATCCCATACCTATTTGCCATATTTATCCTGTCCACAGATATGTTATTGGCAAGCGATAACAAAATGGATCAAAATATCAATCTTGGATAGCAAGTTTTGGATTAGGATTGATTATTAATATTGGCCGTAAGTAGATAAAAATATCGTTATGTTCTAGTTAGTCACGCTACAAAACTTGTTCGCAATAGTTGTCTGCACAGTACCAATAAATATATAAAGTGACTCCTAATATTAATTATCTCGCAAAAGCTAATATAAACCAATTAATGTATACGCATAATAACACGCACCACCAGTAGGCAAATAATCATTTAAAAATCAGTTCGTGTTTGGCCGAGTAACCGAGTAGCAAATTTATAAAAAAGTAATCGATAATTGATAATCTGTATTGGTTGAAATCGTCTTTGTTCATGACAAATTGAGACCTATTAATAAGTCTTACAAGTCTATGAGCTTATCAGCAAACATCCCGACTTTATAGGGACTTGAAAAGCGAAATTGTCTTAAATGGTACGCGATAGGCTTATAAATTAATATTTGCCTCTAAAGGTGCGGAAACGGTAATGTCAGAACTGCGAGAAGCTTATTTAATTGATGATTTAAAGCCTTCTTAGAAAGCCTATTAAGTAATCTATACATTTATAATGCCGGGACGAAATGGCCGCTAACGATCATTTGGCAATTTAAGAGAAATAATGAGGCATTTTAACGATAGTTTCTAACCTCTTGGATATTTTATACTTTTTTTTTTTGCAAAGTGAAAAAGCACAATCAAACTTAGTTTAGTATCTATCTTTTTGTATGAATAAACGATATTGGAGTATCTTTTTTTAATATTAAAATAACCGCTTTTTACTTTAAGCGTATGAATGTATGTACGGCACATATCCCAAAATATCATTTTTACTATTATTGTCTGTCTGTCTATCAGTCTATTTATTCTGGCAAATCTCAGAAACATCAGAGGTGATGTTGACGGCACTTTCACTGGTAGGTAGCAGATGTAACAAGGAGTAACTGAGGCTACTTTTATATGAAAATTTTTGTTAAATTCCACGCGGAGGAAGACGCCAGCACTGCTAGTTTACAATTCTTTATTACTTAATAATTTATACAAATAAATACAATTGGATTGTCTGTTTGCAATATTAAAACAACCGCTTTTTACTACATGCGCATGAATGTAGTGAATGTAGCTTTATTTTAGACTTTTTGTTAAAAAATCACAAGAACCAAGTTACGGGCATAGCTAAATAATGAAAGTGATTCGTAAAACAGGGTTTATGCAGAGTGATTAGTCATTTGTACACGGATGATATAGGTGCAGTATTGTACGCATGAGTAGAAAAAACGAGTTGCACTCCGGGAGTGCCGGCAGAAGTAAAAACTTGAATATTAACGTTGTGAATTTTTGATATTGTTAGGGAACAATTTTGCACGAATTGCTTTAACTATCAGAATGAAAGTACTATCATTTATGTGGTAGAATATAATTTCTCTTCATTTATTGCGCTATCGTACACAAACATGACAACACGAACATTCGCGCAAGCGCCCTGCGCCGTCTTACGAATTTTTGATCAGGTCACGTGCCCTGACGCGAGTTGAGAAGTTTTAACCCATTCCAAAAAAAAGTACGCAACGCCGCTAAAGAAGTTTTAACTTCAAAAAAATTTGAAAATCAATCAATATTTTAAGGTTTTGTATTGGCACTACATTATTTTAGGCTACACGTATTTAAAGATGGGATTTTTAGGGCTGGCAATATTAATCATACGCGTGGCTGTAAAGTATAGAGAGAAAGTTGATCAAATGCAGACAGGTGCCCTTGTGTTGCTTTAGATCTCCTGTGCAGAACAAGCTATCTAACTCCTTGCCAGGTAGCTAGTAAGAGGCGAGTCATTACCAACAAAACCACTGGTGGCAGAGGGCTGTGCAACTCATCTGGGAAAACATCCACCGCGTTACCTACACCTGCCGCAGTGACTGTATCATGTTCCGATCCGGAGGGCAATTGACCTAAGACCTCGGCAAGAATACCAATGAAGTACCCACAACATATGCAGTGTCTATGGACCACGGTTATCTCTTACCAACAGGGGAGCCATGAGCTAGTTCGTTAACTTATGACATAAAAAACATGTAAATGAAGGGAAGAAATAATTCTGGTCATGTAAAGTTTTATGTTTAGAAAGTTTAAGTAAGTGTTTAAGTGTGGTAGAGTTTTGTAGCGACTCGCCCGGATTGGTACCACCGCCTTACCTATTCCTGTCGCCATAACGTCATGACGTGTTCCGGTTTGGAGGGTAAGGTAGCCGGTAAACTTACTTTTGCTCAAGGCCGAACATCCCGGCCTCAGGTTGGCAACGCACCATTACCACCTTTGGTGTCTCTTGGCGGCGTGAATTTCTTACCATCAGGAAATCCGTCTGCTTGTTTGCCTTCCAATATCATAAAAAAAATAGAGCTATAGAACTGCAAAAACCGACTCTAAGGGCCACTAGCACCACAATCTTTAAATACGAGTATGTTTAAGATCCCGTTAAATGCGTTTATAGCCCTTGTCATTTTTGTCTTGCACCAAGTCAAATATCATGGTAAGCGTGTCTATCTGTCAAAGTTAAACACTCCCTTGATCATTTTAGCGCTACCAATTTTGTTTAGTTAGGGATTTATGTCCATTGCTTTTATTGGTTGTCGCTTGTCAGCTATCTTCTTATTTTGTTTTACGATTAAAAATGTGCATTTTAAATCATGGATTTTTCGGATTTTTTCTATGGCGATGATGAAGAAATTGTAGATTTTATTATTAGACCAATTAGTGTGCGGCAAGTTACGGAAAGAAGGAACTAATTTAGAAGTCTTGCTGATGACAAATTTATATGGAGATTTCGTCTCACAAAAAATACAACTTTTTTTAATTTTTTTTTATAGAAGAGGAGGCAAACGAGCATGTAGGTCACCTGATGGAAAGTGATATACTCCGTCCACGGATATCCGCACCACCAGGAGTATCACAGAGACCTTCAAGAAATGAGTACGCTTTTTTCTTGAAGGTTCCTAAGTCATAATCGTTTGGGAATACCGCCCTCGGTAACTGATTCCACAAAGGTGTTATACGTGGTAAAAAATGTCTTCGGAATCACACAGTTGTAGATCGCCACGCATCGAGATGATGGGCATGATACCTTAAGCTCTGATGCGATGTCAGAATGTGGAAATCAGCGGCTGGAATTATACCAAACAACTCCTCAGAGAATGCTCTGAGATGCCCATGATAGATGCGGTAGAGAATACTGAGTGAGTGACTCTACGCAACGCCAAGGAATCGAACCGATTGGTGATTGCCCGGTCATTGACAATTCGAATTGCTCTACGTTGAATGCGGTCAAACGGAAGGAGCTGGTACTGTGGAGCCCCTGCCCAGAGTTGAGAACAGTACTCCATATGAAGCCGAATTTGCTCTTTATATAGTTGTAAGCGATGGGTTTGCTTGAAATATTGTCTCGCTTTACTGAGCACACCAAGTTTTTTAGAGGCTATTTTAGCCTTCTCCTCCAGATGACCACGAAATTGAAATTTATTCGAAATGTCAACGCCGAGTATACCAATGCAGGCTGTGACAGAAAGAAAAACGCTCTCAAATCGAGGAGATGCGACAAAGGGACTCTTTTTAGCGGAAAACGCGCAAACTTGTGTCTTATTAGGGTTAAATTGCACCAGATTCTGCTGGCCCCAAAACGAAATTTCAGACAAAAGATTGTCAATTTTAGTCACAAGTTGGTTCCAGCTCTCGATGACATGTTCCCGCGATATATTATGTCGGCCAAAGTATAAGGCTTCCCCAGTAGTGTGGTCTGCATAACAATGAGTGTCACTAATTTGCAACATGTCATTGATATGCAGAAGAAACAAAGTAGGAGAAATCACACAGCCTTGGGGAACACCAGCATTGACAGGTTTGGACTCCGAGCACACACCGTCGACAACGAACTTGATGCTACGCCTCGTCAAAAAACTAGTGATCAATGTACATAATTTCTCAGGAAGATCGTAAGAAGGAATCTTCGATAGAAGCGCCTTGTGCCAAACCCGATTGAAAGATATTGCTATGTCCAAACTGACAGCCAATGCTTCTTCCATGCTTTCGACTGTTTGCGCCCATCGGTATCTTAAGTAAACCAAAAGATCACCAGCTGAACGACCACGACGGAAACCGTACTGACGATCTTTTAACTCAGATACAAAATCGGAAGTCATTTGCATATGCTTAACAAGCCGGTCTGTCTCGGCATTGCCACTATGTGACCTGTACAGGCACGCGTAGCTCTTTGCCTTCAAGATTGCCGAGATACCGGAAACAAATATCCTGTCTGACGAAAGCGCACAGGCCAGCCCGAGGTATAAATGAATGTTCCAGTTTATACCCCGGGTAGGAGAGATACGATGTGTCAGCCGGAGAAGATATTTGCGTCTCAGTCAAACAGAGCAAGGCTGGCTTCGCCGTCTCCAGGTGAAAGTGGACGGCGTTCAAGTTGGAGTGTATTCCCCTAATATTGCAGAAATCCACAACGAGAGTGGAAGGGGTCGACGAAAGTTTTGTGTCCTGCTTGCCTCGAACATATTTAATTTTACGCGCAAATCGCCCCCCCACTCTCATAGTACGTGGGGCCACCTAGCTCTTCCCGGTTAGAATCCGTGGTTTCTAAATAAGAATCACCCTGCAACAGCATTTGTATATAAGCCTAAGTATATGTATTCAGCACAATACATCACAAACTCTATCGACACTGGCGTCCTCTAACGGTTGAACCTCGAATTTCCATAGTAATTACTCGCGAACTAATACCACATTCTATAGAAAACACTAATCACCCTGTATAAACTCAATTTCACAGCCCACTTACGTACTCGATTAATCTAAATTTACACAGGATGCTGGCAAAATAGAGTTCGAGTACAGTTGATTGATTGCCATTATTATAATTTTGTGCTCCAAAATCTCCCTTGCAACATTGTTGCCAATTAAACCCGTTTATGGTATAGGATATAAACTTAATTAAATCAAATGCTATAAATCATGTAACTGACGAATACATATTACATTATGTTTTAAATTGGTTGGTTCTCCCATGGAAATCACTTAAGTGACTAATCAATAAAATGTAGCTGATGTAACTCCCTTTATCTGAAATTAACTTTAAGTCAGTAGAAGTTCCGTCCAATAGGTCAAATATTTAAGGAATGTACTTTAAATAGGAGTTTAAATACATTTACTATCGTACTTGCTGTTGTCAGTGACTGCATACACACGTTGAAGTGATTATATGGTTATTATAAGGATTAGATGGAAAGGTTATCCCTCAGAAAAAAAAAAACTAAATGTTGACTCGGGCTTAAACTTCCCAACATTTGATAAATTTCCGTTTTCGTAGATTTCCGTCAAAAGTGAACAGTCTAACAAAGAAACCGCCTCTGTGGTCTAGCGGTCCAGTTGTTGGACTTAACTCCACGACGTCCCGGGTTAGATTCCCAAGTCGGGAAATAAATATCTTTGGACAAGTTACACAAATTTAATCTAACCCCAAAATAATCAAATTATATGCTTGTGTTATGGATGTTAACGATACCAATACATAGAAATACTTAAATAAGATAGGTACCAGAATAAATTTAATAAACACCCAGACCCGGAAATGCAGACATCTAAATGTTCATCACACAAATGCCTGCCCCCGTCGGGAATCGAACCTGAGCCTCGCGGTTAGTCGGTGTAGTAAGGCGTGTACGCTAGCGACTCGACCAGCGAGGCGGATGGTAAAATAATCAGCTATCCACATTTTTTATACCAAAAAATCAGCGACCATGCATACGGTTCTTCTGATGGTAATAGATTACCTATATAGACATCATAGCCTATAGACATTATAGCTGTTACAGGTACATCGCTGTCCTCTGGCCAGGATGTCAGGCCCGTTGCGCAAGTCTACCAGCTACCTTACTCTCCGGTTCAGAACATAATAGAGTCATGATGGCAGGAATAGGTAAGGCGAACGATCCTTTCCCGAGCAAGTTGCTCCACAGAATTCTACCACCAGTGGTCTTATAAGTGATGAACTATATTTTAACCAGTTTGTCTCTTACGAGGTGTCTTGCAGAGATGCAGATTCGCGGACCATACCACGGCCGATACCAAGAACATTACTTATTCTTGAAGCCATAATATTAGAAGTCGCATCTACGAGTAGATTCCAATTTGTCTGAGAGTCAATTAGTGGTAGTGATTCGGTGGTAGTTTTTAAATTTATATAGACTTTTGTGTGTATAATAAATGTATTCTTATTTTATTCCAGTTTGACTTATTTATGTAGACGCGTCATCTTTGTACTATGTGAAGTAAATGTATTTTTATACTTTTGTTATTTCTAATGTACTTTTATTTTATTCGTATTCCAGTTTGCCTTATTTATAAAGCCGCGTCACAAGAACATTTGGTCTGTGTGAAATAAATGTATTCTTGTTCCAGTTTGTCTTATTTATATTGACGCGTCATCTTTGGTTGGTGTGAAATAAATGTATTCTTATGGTTTTCTAATTACAGTTTGCCAGCTAGGAATGATATGAAAATGGAACACTTGAAACTTTTAACAACATTTTAATTTTATATTAAACTCTTATTTATAACATTAAGTTGCTGCAACTTTATGTTCTAACTCACAATAATAGTCTTAGTTATATTCCAGAATAACTTCGAAATAACTTTTATAGCAACCTCTCGAGGGCTACAACATCGTTCTTAAGAAGACTAATTAATTCTAGACAAGTCAACGCTACATCGACAGCTTACTCATATAGTTGTAACTTCTTGTTTATTTCTCACTTTTTAACCGACTCTAAAAAAGAAGGACGTTTTCAACTTGACTGTATGTTTTCTGTATGTTACGCGATTACTCAGTCAATAGCTAAGCGATTCTGGTGGTTCTTTTTTAGAAAGATAGGTCATTAAAAGGAGCTAGTAGGTGGGCGAGTCGCTGCTAAACTCTACCACCTAGTCAGATGTCACGGTGTTAGTGACGGTGAGTCTATGCTCGCCTTTTACGAACTGCCTGGCAGGGAAGGCAGATGGTCTATTCTACAAAGGAGCCCGGACCAACACGGGGAAAATACGGGGGGATAAATTATTTGAAAACAGATCCAATATTTGAAAACCAGATCTCACTATCCTCTTATGAATAGAAGGATATATACGGCTACTGAATATTTATTATATTTTACATGCAATATTGCTGCAAATACCATGCAAAGCTTAATGGATCTTCTATATTCTGTTTTAGAGTCTGAATTTCATTGGAAATATTGTATTCAGAAATTTGGGTATATTCGTATATTCTGGCTGATTTCAGTATAAGCTTTATTTTAGTTTGGAAGCTTTGAAATTTGTTAACACATGAGACAGCAAACAAGGGAAATTATTATCTTTAAATTAATTTTATTGATACTGTTTCAGTAGCAATTTATTATAGATATAGCGAAAATTAGAATATCCAATGTTACATGTACGATATAATTAAGCGCAGTGAAACTGCAAAAACCGGGTACAGCAATTTTTAAAATGAAAACTTCTTTAGCAGCGTTGCGCACATTTTTTTGAATGGGTTAAAACTTCTAAACGTTACCTGATCGAAAATTCGTAAGACGGATGGAGAGTAAGCAGCTGGCACGGCGTAGGAGAGGAAGTATCCCCCTCTCTTTCACCGTGTGGCAAAAATATATGCCTGCGCCTGCTGTTTCGTTTAGACGGCGCAGGGCGCTTGCGCGAATGTTCGTGTTGTCATGTTTGTGTACGATAGCGTAATAAATGAATATTGTATTCTACCACATGAATTATAGTGCTTTCATACTGAAAATTAAAGCAATTCGTGCAAAATTTTTCCCTAACCATTCCAAAATATCAAAAAGGCACAACGTTGTGCCAAACTTGAATATTGTTTTCACTTCTGCCGGCACTCCTGGAGTGTAAGCCGTCTTTTTTTAGGTATCACGTTTGGTGACTCTCTTTTCCAAATATAGCTGATGTTTCCGAGGTGTTTATATATAAATATTATCAACACCCTTCTTACTACGACTAGTATAGGTACTTTTGAGTTGTGGTTGATATGGTTGCTTCCATGAACAAAAAGTTTTGCATTATTAATAACTAAAAAAATTAGTTTTTCATACATACATATCTTCATATCTTCACGACAAGTCCCTTATGGGGTAGGCAGAGAGTATCGAGTGCCAGACCTCACGATCCTGACAAACTTGTCTAGCTTCCTTCACATTCATTACCCTTTTCATACAAACACGCCGGTTTTGGAGACTCTTGACACCACTCTCGGATAATATTCGATGGATCTGATCGTGAAATGTCAATCTTGGTCTCCCCGGGTACCTTCATCCATCCACATTCGCATTGTATATCTGCTTTGTCAATCTTTCACCTGTCATTCTTTCCACATGACCGAACCAGCGGTCAAAAACAGAATAATTAAATCGATCTGTAATTGGCCGAGTAATCGCTTAGCAAAACTTTGTAAACACAAAAAAATATACAGTCGAATTGAAAGTATCCTCTTTTTTAGAGTTGGTTAAAAATCGGTCTTTTCTTCGAGTTTATTATTTAAGATGTAGAATGTATGATGAAATGGACTCTACGGTGCAGTGGTGAAAGCCCGGTGAAGTTGTAAAAACCGCGAGGTTGGCAACACATTAGTCATTCCAAAAAAAAAAAAAGGTGCAGTGGTCCGATGTAGTCTCAGGTTTAAGCTATCCTACTAACATTAGAAAGGACAAAGTTTGTGAGGATAGATGGTTGGATGTTTGTTACTGCTTCATTTTATATTTTGTTTTAAATGGGACCAGGTCGGACCACCTTTTGAAACGAGAACCAAAAATCCATTTGTTGTTGTCGGAGTAATCGCTTAACTAATACGTAAAAAAAAATCGTAACATTCGTAGTTTGGTAAAAAATGGAATATTAATTATAATTAAAAAAACATTAGTCAGATAAAAAAAGTATCTTCACGCCCATATCCGAACAACGATAGTAGGCAGAACGAGTAGGCAGAGGCACAACAAGGGGTTGATTATGTATCTCAGTTACCAACTCAAACTGCAAAAGTGTACATCAAATGACGTCATTTGGGTTTGCTATCTCTATCGTATTTCTGTTGGTCACTAGAGATAGTAAATATGAAACACGTCACTTGACAGCGATTTGATGTACACTCATCCATTTCGAGTTGGTAACTGAGTTACATAATCACCCCCCAGGACACCCACGACTGAAGACACTAAGTCCCACAATGTGATAGGTGGCAAGCCTATCGCCAAACGGGCACATATCCAAACCTAGGCAACGTTATTTTTTATTAGAGAATTGAAAATATACATTTTATAATTTTGTTGTTCTCCGAGCCGGGGATCGAGATCGAGAGGTCCCCTCAAGAAGTCAAGTCTGACGCTGGACCGAATATACCAAAAAAGAATAATATGGGACTACGTCGAAATCATGACCTATCTTTCTGAAAAAGACCCATCTTATTGGTTAGTTATTGGCCAAGTGATCGCGTCACAAACAAAACAACAAAATAAAAAAAAACCTCCTCCTTTAGACTAACAGGTAAATTGATAACCGCAAAAACAAGAGCCTGTTCATTATCTTTTATGAATACATATTATGATTTTAGTCCATAATTGCATTTGCAAAGTGTGCGCTCACAATTTAATATGTATCGGGTCCTGACGAGCTCAGGGATTAACATTATAATACGGCGTGCGGATATTTCAGTTCCACCAGCTTCACAATCTCATTTCACATAATGTAAAGTTTACCGTTAAAAATGTATTCACAATTTTTGGCCGTTTAGTGGACGTCGGCAGCGTTTAGTATTAAAGCTTTTGTTGTTGTTTATTTGCAAATTTGTTGCAAAATGTATTTTAAGTTAGAGGCCTGGGAACAAGTATACAGATGATATTATGTCGAGAGACAAATCGCCTGCCCTAAAGTCACTATAGATGTTATAGGTGCGTCGCTGTAATAAGGCCTATCGTGCAAGTTTGTCCCTGCCCTCTAGATCCGAACATGACAGATTCATTAATAATGGTGGCAGAAATTATGATGGCAGGAATAGGTTAATTGAAGTAGCTCTAGCCAGGCAAGTTACCTTACAAGTTACAATAAACAGTCTTGTTGATATTAACCTATTTAACCTGTGTACGCCTCTTGCGAGCTGCCTGGCGGAGAGGTAGATAGTCTATTCTACTCAGCGGGTTATCTTATAATTTAAAAACCATTAATATAAATTTACAAGTAGTTTAAAATATTCATTAATACCCGGTGTTTTAACATCTTAACACACCGGAAGACTTATTCTTTTTCATTTACTAGATTTACAGTAAAAAGTATTGTAGCTCTCATTTTTACAAAATGCTAACAAAATTGATAGTTATGAGTGAAATGATAAATAAACGATAGTGCACACTTTTGGCGAGCACCAACGGATCGTCGCGCAGTAATCCGCCTAGATCTATTTCATACATTTTGTATTAAGCAACGTACACTATGCCGGGCCGCATCGCGGCGGGTTTATGCTTTACTGTACTGTGCAACGGGCTGCGCCCTGACCCCACTTTTCGCCTGTGCACTAGATGATTATATTGCTATTCATTCAGAGCTAGTGTCCCCGCTTGGTCCACAATACAGACGAGTACAAAATATTTTATAACTCAAACTAGTTTCGATTAAAATTTAATTTACTAACTTAACAGAACAAGTAACATTGCGAATTAAGATAAAACTTTAAGGATACAAACAAGGAAAATGGTAAACGACATGTATACTTTCATGGCAAAAGGAAGGTGTTGTTAACTTGAAAAGGGTACAAAAACGCACGACGGCCCCAACTAAAACGTTGGTAATTACGGTAGAGCAGATTGTCAAGGAAATTAATTAGCTTCGATTAACAATAGAATAAAAATCAAAAAAATACTTCACTACATAGTATAAAACAAAGTTGCTTCCTCTGTCCCTATGTCCATTGTATGCTTAAATCTATAAAACTACGCAACGGATTTGATGCGGTTTTTTTAATAAAAAAAGTGATTGAATAGAAAGGTTTATATGTATATTTCATAACCGTGCGAAGGCGGGGCTCGCCACTAGTATATTATATATAATACAAAACAAAAAATACTTTCTGCTTTTAGCACCCCTTTAAGAAAATAGGTCCCGATGTTAGGACGGTACCGAATCTTGCAAATCAAATTTGATGCTCTTCCTAGTCACCGATTGAGCTGAAATTTTGCCTGCATGTTCGTACCATACCATTAAACTTTACACCTTGTATTAAATCTTTGCGTTTTCATAACAATTTTTTTTTAATTAAAGCGTGTTACGTTTTTATCTGTATATTAATACGTGATGCCAAAACTTTGGATCCCTTTTACAAAAATTGCGCGGACGCAGGAACCTAACTAAATTTCATAAAGTTCATAAAGTTTAGTAGTTGGTCTTGAGAAATGAAGATGGAGTTCTTATCAACAAGATACTAAAATGTATTATGGTGGAATTTTGACCAATGGGCGACCACTAGTTTAACCTTAAAGAACAATTAGTATTGCATATACGTTTTTAAGCATTCACAATGCTGCTATCATTTATTGAATTTTGTTTTGTAAATAAGGTGGTTTCATTTTTTTTATCACATGAGAGGTCTCATCTTTCGTGCCGCTTATTGTATAGAAATTAAGTATTTTTGTGTATTATTATCGTTGGCTAACACCGATAGCACAAGTATAATTTGCTTACTTTGGGGTTAGATTTAATTTGTGTAACTTATCCAGGGATATTTATTTAATATTTATTATGTACATGCATATTACTTTTTCTTCTTGTTAATCTTTAAAAACGACTGCGTGTACACATGTACGTGTGTGTAATTTTTTGGCACCAATCGCGAAAAAATTATTGAAAAATTTAATTGAGGATTGTCATTGGCTGTAATCTATTCGCTCTGTGCGCGACTTCAGCGCCATGGTACGTTTGAACTACAGGGGGCTATTGTAATATATTTTACTAAGTATTGAATGGCTGTCAGTAATAATAATATCGAATGATACATAAAAAAATGCACTTCAACAATAACTTCTATGCATAGCATAGAAGTTAGCACACACAAAGATAGGTTAACTGAAATCAGACTGGAATCAAATAAAAAGAAAATAGAGAAAGTTTTTTTTAAATTGAAATTATAAGAAAACTTTAATAAACATTCAATTATTTTATAAGCTGTAGGAAATTTAGTAGGAATGTAGCTGGGACTCGATTCTATGTCAGACTTTTGGCCTCCAATAAAATGATCACTACAAATATAATCATGTGCCTTTGGAGTCCACAATGAGCCATCAATACTGCAAGGAAAATTGAAATTTTTTAATATTTAATATTTAAAATTAATGATCATTGATATGGATAATCTTTTTGTTTAATATAGTAAGTGGCAAAGAGTAAATGGATCTTAAATAATTAATGAAACGTTTATAGTAAAAAATCAAATTTATTTTTTAATATATAATTATGCTAAATTTAAAAATGTTTAAATTTTTTTTTTAATTAATAATAATATTTCCTAGCATTTTCTAAACTTACTATTTTTTTTAAGTTTTACTCCTTTCAAGATTTTTATTATTACGGATAGTAATGTTATGATTCTACTTACTTTTGTCTCCTAACAGCGGCTATCCATTTTTTCCTTTGATTTATTTTCCAACTTGCTGTTGGAAATTTATAAAAATGACAAGCACTTTTTCTACCTGTATTCTTACAGCACAACAACTTTTGTGACTCATTTTATGTTGTTTTATTTAAATAAATTTTAAATAACAATTCACTTGTATATTTAGCTAACTCGAAACATAAAAACAGCCCCCGTAGTATCAGATATAGCCACGGGTAACGCTGACGGTAAATCAGTTTCTCCCCACCATGGCTTTGCACTGAGCGAATACACTGTTATAGACAGCCAATGATAGGTGACGTAACCTGAGTATATTATTTCAAACTGGAAAGAAAAAGCTAAACAACGGAACGGATCTTTTCTTTCGAAGAGTTGCCAGCAAAAGTTAAGAAGAGTCGGAGCGTTGGCAAAAAATGAATAGGTACGCCTTTTTTCGGAAAAATAGGAAATTCTCTAAATTAATAAAAATTATTTAAATAGTGCCTTAGCGTTATATTTTAAATTTCAAAAAAGTTAACAAAAGTACAGTCTAGACCTGAATCCTTAAGACTTATATTTATTCCCAAGAATAAAATGCAACTTAGAGGTTTAAGATTCACAAGCCCAGAAGCGCCGGTAAATGCATTCCAAGAAACCGTAGAACTCTCTAGGGATTTCCACTGAAGACTTGAAACCCTGATTCAAACAATGGTTCTATCGAATGGAAAATGTGTAAATAGTGAGGGTATTACTTAAAAAAGTAATAAATTAATCATAAAAAAAGTTATCTAGTGTTATTTGTCTGAATCCATAAACTTTTAGTATGATCTAATAATACAATACAATAACTCATTATTATGCACCAAATACAGAAAAAATACAAATACATCAACATAACATATTAGAGATAATATCAGTTGTGTACAATAAAGAGTTAATAATAATAATAATAATTGTGCGGAGATTCCTCACTCTGTCGCCCTGACCACTGACGGTTTAGTTGTAAGACCACCGTTTTTGGTAATCTGTTTTTTATGTTTATATTTTTAATATTTTTTTTATATTAAATGTATAGACGTAGAAAATAAGAGGCATTGAAAATAAATGATAATAATAATAACTTAAACTAAGGAGATACACAAAGGCGGCCTTATCGCCAAGTCAGCGATCTCTTCCAGGCAACCCTAAAGTATGGAACAAGATTTAGTGAGATACTGTGTAATGGTGCTCTTAAAATGAAATGAAAATTATTTATTTGCGGAATACGTGTGTTAAAAAGTTGTTACAAAGATATTTAAGAATACAACATATTTTACCACATTGTGGTGTGCAAATATTTAATTAAACTTAAAGAAGTTAGATATTTATATACATTTTAACACTTATTTATTTTTAATTTATAGCACTTATTAATATTTTTAATACACATTTTATTTATTTATATGTTTACTAATTCATTATAAATAAATTTAAAGGTAGGTTAATTTTAATCCTATTTATCGTACACTAAACATATAAAAATGCATCTAATACTAGACAAAATAAATCATTCTAAAAGCAGAAGCCATATTTGCGTTTTGTTATTATCTGGCGTAGTAAGTCTTGTGTGTAGAAGGTCTTTGGTTAATAAATAATTTAGTTACCTGCAAAGGTTTAGCTTAGCTGCTTAAACCGTTCTAAAATAGAACTAGTATGATAGATGTCTACACGTGATTGCAATCACCAATTAGCAGATTAAGGTTTCCCGTTAATTGTGCCATTAAACATATTAATTATTGCTCCTTTCTGAATGAAACTGAATTTAGCCAATCGTAATTAGCCGAACCAATCTAATTTTTTTCGATTTTGGTTTCCATAATATATCAGAATCAGAATCATTATATTATATTCATGTTAATCATACAAGAGGTACTTGTGCGCGTCGACATTTTTATAAATTACCACCGGATCGGAATCGCGGCCACACACTGAGAAGATCCAGCAAAAGAAACTCAAGCTTGTGTTTTTTCAACACTAATAATAAAATAATAAATAATAATAAATCCCTGGACAAATTACACAAATTGAATCTAACCCCAAAGTAAGCAAATTATATGCTTGTGTTATGGGTGTTAGTCAACGATCCTAATACATATAAATACTTAAATATATACTAGAATAAACTTAACAAACACCCAGACCCGGAAACGCAGACATCTAAATGTTCATCACACAAATGCCCGCCCCCGTCGGGAATCGAACCTGAGCCTCGTAGTTGGTCGATACAGCTAGGCGTGTACGCTAGCTACTCGACCAAAATACAAATTATGATTACACAGTATTATAAGTTATACAATATTACAGTATGACCAAAGTTCCCTTTTTTGCAGTCAGATTAGATAAATCTGAGCTGGAACACAAAAAAGTGGACGTAGTCATCAGTCTAACAATGCGGTCTGACCATGGATAGCTGCTCTTTTTTTCTCACCAGCAAACAGCAGGTTGTTTCCGCAATTCAAAAGTTTCTTTTCCCACCGTTTTTCTTTTTTTCTATCTCCAATACTGTATAATCGAATCAATGAAGACATAAATATTAAGGACAAAACTAGAACCACATGTAAAAAGCTACTACATAACTACTTGAAGGATTATGATTACAGTAAGACTGAAGATTTATCCTATCCTATTATCCTATTAATATTATAAATGCGAAAGTTTGTAAGTATGGATGTATGGATGTTTGTTACTCTTTCACGCTCGAATGGCTGAACGGATTTGTCTGAAATTTGGAAGACAGATAGATTGTGACCTGGACTAAATATAGGCTATTTTTAATCCCGATCGCACACCGGGTTTCTGTGAAAACGCGGGCGAAACCGCAGGTAGCAGCTAGTTAAAAATAATTAATTGAAACATCTAAGTATGTATACAAACACACTTCCTGTACGTACTATATAGGAAACTATTTATATAAAAATTGATATTAGGAAATTTAACATCGTATATTGTATTTTGATTAATATTTATCTTATTATGATCTCGCGAATATTCTTAGTATTATCAGAGATTAGTAAATATAATAGATTGACAATGTCATACATTAAAATCGTTCCCCTGAAATTCTGACTAAATCTAGATGGCGTTGTGCGATAGTCAGAAACTTTATCAGAAACTAAGAATGTTTAGCTACTTCGCGTGCCATTTTCTGACTATCGCACAACGCCATCTAGATTTAGTTAGAATTTCAGAAACAGGTGAATAGGATGTAGGAGAGTTGACGAAATAACGCACATTAATTAGCTAGATGGCACATAATTATGGTTGCAGAATTTATATTTTTCATTTATTACAAATTAGCTCTTGTAAATAGCTTTACACAAAATATATTTTCATAATCTAATTTAACGTCAGTATGGTTTAGTGGATAAATATGTTGCTTAGTAACAAATTAACTAACAATACAAAGCACAGGTTGCTAAACCCAGATTTAATTTGTTTCATTAACCTGTTTTATTTTGTTTTATAAATACTTAGTCATTTCCGGGTCTGGGTGTTTATTAAATAAT
>NJDC01001495.1:24085-42965 GCA_002245475.1 Calephelis virginiensis
TTCTATACTTCTTATCATCGGTGCTTGGTGGGATTCCATTCTTGATACAATTTATTTACAAACAATTTTACTTTCCACAATATATTTTTATTTTTTAGGTTAGCCAACCGGTTTCGCTATACAAGCTTCATCAGGGCTATATTGTTATATAGCCCTTGTTTTTTATATATATATATATATATGCATGGTAGTGTGGGTAATGTTTTATTTATTGATTTAATGTACTTTATAAACATTATTATTGAAAAATATTAGCGTTCTGCACTTCTCCTACACATAAACTATAAGTGTGCCAAATTTTATGCACCTGCGTCCGCGCAATTTTCGTAAAAAGGAGTCCAAAGTTTTGGCATCACGTATTAAAATATAAATAAAGCCTTATTTTAAATAGGAGGAAGCAAGTGGGTCACCTCTCGGAAAGTGATCAACGCCACCCACGAACATACACAACCAGGAATATGATAGATGCGTAGGAATGAGTACGCTCTTTTCTTGAAGGTTTCTAAGTCGTATCCATTCGAAAATACCGCCCTTGGTAGCTAGATCCACAAAGGTACTACGCGTGGTAAGAAATTCGAACTTCCCTTCGAACTCGCAGGGTTATAGACCGTCACTCATCAAGGTGATGTGTTAAACTCTTTCGTAATGTCTGAAGGTGAATTTCAGCATCAGGAATCAAACCAAATAACGGAACATACAAAAATATGTCGGTTCCGCAGTTTTACTTTGTTTTAATAATCATTATTTTTTTATGATATTAGAAGGCAAACAAGCAGATGGATTTCCTGATGATAAGAAATTCACACCGCCTAGAGACACCAAAGGTTGCTAACCTGAGGCCGGGATGTCAGGCCTCGAGTAAAAGTAAGTTTACCGGCTACCTTACCCTCCAAATCGGAACACGTTATGACGTTATGGCGGCAGGAATAGGTAAGGCGGTGGTACCAATCCGGGTGAGTAGCTGCGAAACTCTACCACCTAGTCAGATGTCACGGTATTAGTGAGGGTAAGCCTATGCTCGCCTTTTACGAGTTGCCTGGCTGAAAGGCAAATGGTTCTGCAAAGGAACCCGGACCAACACGGGGAAAATTAATCAAATTAATTATCATCAATTTTAAAATGTGCTTCCTATTTATTTTAATTGGACAAGCTATTCATTCCTCTATGAATATTTTAGCAGAGCGGTAAATAAATTTACGAAGGGGCATTATGATATCGAATCTCCAATTAAAGCTGCGCTATGAGTGTTGTGACAGAAGTTTAAGTAAAGATTTCTCGTTTCAGTTGGGGTTCATTCAGATGGCTTCCATTCTTTAGACAGGAGCTTTTAGTTTATTCAAGTGACTTGTTTTCTGTAGATTTAATTGCAAATTTTAGGAAGTTTATACTTTTCATAGTAACACTAATAAGTAGATGGATTACGGATAAAGGATTTTTTATGACGTTGGAAAGCAAACAAGCAGACGGATTTCCTGATGGTAAAAAAATTTCGCCGCCTAGAGAGACCAAAGGTGGTAATGGTGCGACGCCAACCTGAGGACGGAATGTTAGGCCTCGAGCAAAAGTAAGTTTACCGGCTACCTTACCCTTCAAACTGGAACACGTCATTATGGCGGCAGGAATAGGGGAGCGGTGGTATCAATCCGGGTGAGTCACTGCGAAACTCTACCACCTAGTCAGATGTCACGGTGGTAGTGACGGTAAGCCTATGCTTGCCTTGTACGAGCTGCCTGGCAGGAAGGCAAATATTATACTACGACGGAGCCCGGACCAACACGAGGAAAACATGGATGTTAAAAGAACAAGGTGTTCCTGCCGCCATAACGTCAGTGGTGTTCCGGTTCAGAGGTAAAGGTAACCGGTAAACTAACTTTTGCTCTAGGCCTAAATTGGTGTCTCTAGGCGGCGTGAATTTCTTGCAACCGGGAAATCCGATTGCTCACTTTCCTTCCAATATTATAAAAATGTCCCTAAAAATGGTAATGGATGTAGTCATTGTAAAACAATACTTCTCATTATTTAAGTAAATAGATCTTGATGGTTGATGGGGTTGTCACATACCTGCATAAAAAAGAATCGTTTATTTTAATATTTAATGTCTATATTATTGCAAAATTATATAAGACTTACTGCTGCTCATATTCAGTCAAAAGCTCTTCGAAGTGTAGACGGATGGTGTGAGCTGGTGGCGCGTGGACCTCCGTCACGCAGTCTGCATCATCAGGGTAGGGACGAGGGAAGCCAGGGCTCGACACAGTAGCATGCGGATGCGAGTGAGACAGCACTATCGTTTCGTTGCACTGGATTTTTGTAGCTTTGTATGGATCTGCAAAAAAATAAAAAGGTTTTAGTAATCTAAAAATTAAGTTCCCCGTGTTGGTCCGGGCTCCTTTGTAGAATAGACCATCTGCCTTCCTTGCCAGGCAGCTCGTAAAAGGCGAGCATAGGCTCACCGTCATTAACACCGTGACATCTTACTAGGTGGTAAAGTTTAGCAGCGACTCGTCCGGATTGGTATCACCGCCTTACCTATTCCTGCCGCCATAACGTCATGACGTGTTCCGGTTCGGAGGGTAAGGTAGCCGGTAAACTTACTTTTGCTTGAGGCCTAACACCCGGTCTCAGGTTGGCAACGCACTATTACCACCTTTGGTGTCTCTAGGCGGCGTGAATTTCTTAACATCAGGAAATCCGTCTGCTTGTTTGCCTTCCAATATCATAAAAAAAAGTAGGTATCTTCAGGCCCACATCCCTGAAGAAACAGAGGCACAATGTACCCACGACTAGCTGAAGATACTAAGTTCCGCAATGTGATAGGTGGCAAGCCTATCGCCAACCGGGCATAGATCCAATCCCGGGCAACTTTATTTTTATTATAAAATTGAAAATACACATTTTCCCGATGCGGGGATCGAACCCGGGACCTCAAGAAGTCTAACACCTGACCGCTAGACCACAGAGGCGAAAGAGGGCAGTTTTAATGTTTTTTACAAGATGCTTAAACTAAAGTAAGATTGTCTAAAAGTTAAATTAAAATTATTATCTAAAAGTCTTTTTAGGCCGATGTTCCTTAAGCAGGTTTTAAACTTTCGCTATCTAAAAATCTTTTTAGGTCGATGTTACTTATGCAGGCTTTAAGGTTTTGGTCATCTAAAAGTCTAATAGGCTGATGTTTGGTACTTATGCTGGTTTTGGTATCTAATTGCCATTACTATTACTATCTCCATAGTATCAATAGCTGCCATTGTCGTACCTACTCCGATTTAGAGGGCGATCAGCATGAGGAAGGCTTTCAAGTTGATTTGGGCAATTTACAGTTATCATTTTGGCTAAATAGGCAAATTTATCCGCCTTATCCTTTCCTTTTTCCCATATCCTATATTAAATAACGCATATAAATAAATAAATATCTCTAGACAAGTTACACAAATTAAATCTAGCCCCAAAGAAAGCAAATTATATGTGCTTGTATTATGGGCGCTAGTCAACGATACCAATACATAGAAATACTTAAATAGATAACCAGAATAAATTTAATAAGCACCCAGACCCGGAACCCTGTCCCCGTTGGGAATCGAGCCTGAACCTCGCGGTTAGTCGGTGTAGTTGGGCGTGTACGCTAGCCATTCGACCACCGAGGCGGTCAATATAAAATTAGAAACGACATTAATATTCCCGTGAAGCCTCAATTGTTTTATGCCGGTATCGTTTTACATTTCAATGGTAATGACACACGACGATAGCAGCAAACGTATTGTTATCATCGTTATTCATAGAAGGCCCGTAACACATTTGCGTTTGTGCATTTTTATTTGATATATATATGTACAGAAATATAAAAATAGAGAGCCTTACTCTTTATCACCACATGTATGTTGCAGGTTTGATTTTTTTTAATGGGCATGGCTATGTGTTAGGTGATGAATGGTTTTGAGGTTACCGTGACGACAAAGCTAAGCTCGTAATTTCACGCCTGTAGACAAAGGCAAGATCAATGCACCCAAATTTAGTCCATCGTCCTTAGTTCCACAACGTGATAGGTGGCAAACCTCTTGCCAACCGCGCAACATGCAACGTTGTATTTATTAGAGAACTGTAAAAACTAATTTCGAGATATTTGACCTGGAAATCGAAAGGACTTCATATGGTTAACATGAGTGGTATGGCCAATATCGGATCGCGAGACTTCAGAGGTTATAAAATCTGCTTATACGGGTGTGTAATTCATTTTTTAAAGCAGGTCAGAACGAATATAGTTAAAATTAAATAAAAAATATGTCATTTTTATTAAATAAAAATATAATCGACTTTAATTTATCTTACCTAATAAACATTTTCATTTTTCAAACCGAGTTTATTTGGTAAAGTTTTTTTTCATCAAATATGCCAGTATTTGAAAATTAACAAACACTTGGAGCGTTGCGCTAGAAAAGATTTCTCTTGTTTTTTCAGGATTTAAATCGTGACTCTGATAATAAAAGTGGGCAGACTCTGGTAGGACTAGTGGGTGGGTGGGTGTTAAGGACTTTAGAAAAAAAAGAAATTTCCAAATTAGTTCAGGTGTGAATTATCAAGGAACATACAAAACATACTATTAAAAATCTTCTTTCAGTTTATTTAAAATCGGCAAACAAAAAACTAACATTAAAGTATTTTAGCTTTAAAAACTAATAACAAACACAACGCAGTAATAAAAAAATTGTGACGTTAAAAATACACTACATATTGGACTTGCAAAGGCTTTAACGAACCAAAATGTCCTTAGTATGGTGCTAGCCTAATACACATCCCTTTAGAAATTCTCTTAATAGACGTAGTAGCATTTATATAAAAAGTCCTTGTCATGTAAACTTCATACAACCAATTAAGACTGGTTAATATAATGCTGACATTGCGGATTTTACAACGTCACCGAAATTCAGTAAAGAGGCACTGATATATGATTAAGTATAAAAATTTTATCGACACACTTTGAAGTCGTTGAAGTAATTCTTATAAATGATTGTCATTGGCAGATACAAATTCTTTAATGGCTGAGATGTCACGGAAGTTACAAAAGTCGGAGATAGTCGAATATTTCATATATTAAAAAAAACTGGAAAGTCGTTAGTGCAGTTATAGCTTAATGTACATCTGTTTACAAGTTCTATTTGTGTTTAATGCACTGGTGCACAAATATCAATGTTATTTATGTAAACTACATCCAACAGAAACTGCAAACAAAACAAGTGACATGGCGATATCAAAACGATGTAGTTAGTTTAAAATTCAAAGGTTTGGATGGATTCATGATAAACGAGTTTTAGTTGTGCTTAAAATGAAACAATTATACATAATGACTACCATGCCTTACCATGATTACTCACGTTACTGTCATTTAGCTGAATTTATGGACATTTTGTGTCCTAGCAACACTTAGTTATTGTTTTTTCCAAAGACGTGCTACTCTAGTAATATACGTAACTATATAATTCCTTGAATAAACAAATATTTAAGATATCAGAAATAAAAGCGAAGATAAAAGTAACTAGACGTGTAACTTTTAAAACTAACAAAGTCGTTTATGTGGTCACAGCTTAATGTACATCTGTTTATAAATTCTATTTGTGGTCGGTGCACTGGCACCCAAATATCACTGTTATTTGTGTACACAAGGTACATTCAGTATAAACTGCATATTGTATTGAAACAAAGCATTTGCTACGCGATGTTATTAACAGAGCTTTCAATGTTATTGATACGGGTTTTGTTGGATGTTAGTACAACAGTTTTAACTGTGAAAATCTACAAAATTTGACTTATGTTTTCTTTATTTTTGATTTGAATACACCTTCAAATCGCACCGATTTCGGTCACTCATTGAATCTGGTGACTTTCTGTTTTTTAGGTATACAGTTTACACTTTACAAATGCAACAATGTGATACTACGTTTTATATTCGTTGATAGATTATTATGATAAGAAATTAATATTAATAATATTTGTCAGCTGAATATTTCGCAATGATATTAAGACAACCTTCTTAACCGACTCCAAACCAAACTCCTCGCCGTTTCTTTTCTCACTAGCTAGGTTTGGAAACGGTGGCAGTTCAAGGTAGATAGGGTAGGCCTAGTTCCTGGTATTTTTTTGGCTAGGTTTGGAAGAGGTGGTGGTTATGGCAGTCAGGGTTAAACCAAATCACATATTTTAAAATAATTAAACATAACATGTTAAATAATAAACTTGTATAAATTTAAACATATTTGCACACCACTGTGGTAGAATATGTTGGTATAAACCAATACTTTTTATAACAACTTCTAACACACATATTCAGGAAATAAATTTCATTTCAAAGAGAGCTAAGTTATCAATTCGACTGCATGTTATTACGCGGTTAACAACGACCAAACTTTGTTCTTTTTTGTAAGGGGTAGGTCATGATTCGACTAGAAGGATATGGAAAAAATGTATGTAGGACCACCTCCGAATCATAAGATATCTTTCGAAAAAAGAAATCAAACCGCGATTTGGTTTTGAAATTGGAGTCGGTTTTTGCAGGTCTTACTAGGTAAAGTAAGGTTTGGGAGTAGGTAAGGTTAGGGGGTAAGTAATTATCACCATTACCTTAACGATTCCTACACTCATCATCAGCTTGTAAATGTCAGAAAATGCCTTAATATCTCCGTTTCAAATTGGCAACACACCAAAATATTTTAAGTGTCTTATCGGCTACGCGTATTTTTACCATTCGTAGGTAAGTACGACTGCTACTTTTAAATACAAATACAAAATGTATTTAATTTCCCTAAACAATAAAAATAATCAGAACCATAGTTTTCCTTACAATAACTTATTAACTAGAAACAATAAAAATTTAAAAAATCCTTTCTATATTACCGCCTCTGTGGTCTAGCGGTCCGGGTGTTGGACTTGACTGCATGAGGTCCCGGGTTCGAATCCCAGGTCGGCCAACAAAAAGAAAATTGGATTTTTCCAATTTTCTAATAAAAAAATGTTGTTCGGGATTGGAAATGTGCCCGGTTGGCGATAGGCTTGCCACCTATCACATTGTGGGACTTAGTATCTTCGGCTAGTCGTGGGTGCCTTGGTTGTACCTCTGCCTACCTCTTCGGGGACATGGGTGTGAAGATACTTTTTTTTTAAATTACATCTACACTTATATATAAAACTATTTTTTTTTTCTAAACCAATCAACCATTTGTGCACGTGAGATTATAATTTCATTTGATGTCATAATATTGGCACTCTCTAATCTGTATGTTTGCAAAATGGCTCTCAATCAGAATTACTTTGAAAGCGTAATATTTATTTACACTGTAAATAATTGTTATGGAGCAAAGCTTTTGTGTTTGCGTAGATCCGCTGTATTTACAATACATTGCGGGACCACCAGGGCCGGCTGAAGGCTAGCTGGGGCGATTTGGTACAGAAAAATGTTGACTTTTTTTAAAATATAGGTACATAATATTTAAAAGTCAACATGCATTTTGATTATTTAAGTTGTTTAAACAGTATGTGACAATTAAAATACTTATTAAAAGATATTTAGTTTTAAGAAAACAATGGATGTCTCTATCTCCACTTGAACAGTGTGAATCAAACATAGCCTTAATTTTAATTTGAGCTTCTTTCTTTCAAATTTAAAAATTGTATACAAAATGAGATCAATATTTTTCCATTCAAATAGATAAGAGAGAATTTTATTTTTAAAAGTATATTTTTTGTGAACTATTTAAAAAAATGATCGAATGTAGAATCAGCACTTAATATTGCTAATTCCTCGGAACCCGTGTATCTATTTTGACGAGAAGTTTTCTCAACGACACAGAATCTGCCTGGCTTAACAAACGTTACCCCTTTCCACCACCGCGGCCAGACTACGAATAAAATCTACATTATATTGTAAATTATATTGTTTCATGTCTTGGCTTTTCAGGGCCCCGGCATAGTCGTACCAGGGCCCCGAATTCCCATATTGTAAAGACGGCGCTGTTAACAGGTAATTAATATTTCAACGCGGGCTTATTCTGACATGTATACCTGTCGAATGACGCATACTGTAGATATTTCAATTTATTACACGATAATTCATTTTTCAACCTCCGGGGTGTAATTTTTGAATTACCACCCGAATATTCTGTTCTGTACTTTATTAAATAATGGTATTTATTTAAAATATGGAAAGAAAATTATTTTAGCATTCGTAGGACATAATTTGTAATACTGAAAATACTACGTGAGCAAAACTGCAGAAGATCCAGAGGTTTTAACATTAAATGTGCATTGCAAAAGTAGTGGTATGTAAAAATATGTGATTTCTCCATTTTGCCTTTTGGCCTGGGTCATATGTACGAGTATAGAATAGACCTGCTGCATACTTGCCAGTCAGCTCTTCGGAGGCAATATAGGTTAAATGGGTCATATCCAACTAGATCACTGGTAGTAAAGTATCTTCACGCCCATATCCCCGAAAAGGTAGGCAGAAGCACAACCAGGGTACCCACGACTAGCCGAAGACACTAAGTCCTACAATGTGATAGGTGGCAAGCCTCTCGACAACCGGGCACAAATCCAATCCCGAGCAACTTTTTTTATTAGAAAATTGGAAAAACCCAATTTCCTTTTTGTTGCCCGACCCGGGATTCGAACCCGAGACCTCATGCAGTCAAGTCCAACAACTGAACCGCTAGACCACAGAGGCAACGATCATTGGTAGTAGAGAGTTGCATAGCTACTTGTCCGAGCAGGTATCCACTACCTTATCTATACCTGCTGATATGACCGTGTCATGTTCCGGTAAGGAGGGCAGAGTAGTAGACTTGCATATAAGGTCATCGTGGTAATAGAATAGTGACGCACCAATAAATCTGTGGTGTCTAAGGATGGTGTTAGTTTTCTAATAAAAATTGAAAATGTAATAAGATGAAATCCATTCAAGTGCAATAATTTTCTGGATTTTCCGGAAGTAATAAAGAAAACTCAATGAGTAATAAGCGTCTGATTTCAACGCTGGATAATATAGAGATAGGCCAAATGCTTTTATAGGATCATCAGGCAGATGGTCGTTAGGCAGGTAGCTCATTAAGATATCCCTTTTAAAGCAATTTCTGGCGGAAATAAAAATCACAATCTGAGCAAATAAAATATCAAATGTATTTACTTTAAGTCACTTTATTTAATGATTATAAATAATTATTTTCTTACTTAGCAGATAACCTTGTGTGACTTTTTACAGATTGCACAAAAAGTATCTTCACGCCCATATCCCTTAAGAGGTAGGCAGATGCACAACCAGGGTACCCACGACTAGCCGAAGACACTAAAGTCCCACAATGTCATGGCAAACCTGTCGCCAACCGGCCACATATCCAATCCCGGGCAACAAAATTGAAAGTACAAATTTTCTAATTTTTAAGTTGTCCGACTCGGAAATCGGACCTGATTTTACAGATTACATTTTTGAATCTTCTAGAATGAATTTTCTATACGTAAGTTTTCCATCACGAATTTCCAATTCCATAGTAACAACTGTGTAGACCAAATCATCTGCCTTTTTGCCAGGCAGCTCGTAAAAGGTGAGCAAATGTTAACGAGTCATAACCAATAAGACGACTGCTGGTAAAGTGATGTGTATATTTATATACGGGTAGTATATATAGAATAGTTTAGTATATTATGAAGTATAGTATACATTATATATTACATAGTATAGTATACACCGCGTTACCTATTCCTTCCTTACCTAGTTCTGGCGCCATAATATATTGTATCGCCTCTATAGGCAAGCGGTCCGGAGTTGGACTTGACTTCTTAAAGTCCCGGGTTCGAGTACAGGATTGGACCACAAAAATATAGAAAACGTGTGTATTTGTAATTTTTTATTAAAAATAATGTTGTTCGAGATTGGATATGTGCCCGGATAGGGATAGACTTGCCACCTATTACATTATGGGATTTTGTGTCTCCGGCTAATCGCGGGTGCCTTGGTTGTGCATCTGCCTACCTCTTCGGGGATATAGGAGTGAAGATACCTTAATAACAATGTAATGACATTGAAGTTAAGATAGCTGGTAAACTTACACCATAGGCCTAAAACCCTGGCCATAGAATAGCAATGCATGTGTATATTGGTGACGGTTGTCACTTATCATCAGGAGTATGACCATGACCATGTGTTAGTTCACTGTCTCGGGTGAAATCAAAATTTGTATGAAATTTTAAGTCTATTAAGTCGTGCTAAGTTTAATGAAAAATGGTAGAGCTATGTGACGACGTGAACGGATCTGAGTCTTTACCATTAGTTGGTATATATTACGTTCGGTAAGTTACGTTTCGAAATCTATAACACTATTGATCTAAAAATGTGTTTCTCTTAATTACCGTTAGAGGCGCTGTTCGAAGTTTTCATACAAATTATTTACAGACACGGTAGCGAGTGTAGTAAATTTGACAAGCCGTAAACTCATGGTAAAGGCTCATCTCTACAGATTCTTGACGATGAAATGTCTGTGTTCGTTATTGTCGTGTTTTAGTTTATCAGCACGTCTAATTACCGACGAAATTAAACAGGTCTCAGGTTGGCTATACTCTAATAATAGTTTTGGTGTCTAAAACGATGCGTATTTCATATCATCAAGAGATTCGCTATCTTTGTTAAAGGTCACTAGCGCTTCTGACGACTGATGTAGTTTTATTTGTATTCGGCGCTTGATGTGCAAATACAATTTCCAAAGTATTGCTTAACGGTGGAAATTAAAAAAAAAGTACGCGAAAATAAGTCGCAAATAATAACAAATAGAGAAAAAAATACGAGGTATCTACAATATTTACTAGCCCATCCATAAGGCTTAAGAGGGGGGAACATAAAACCAGGTTATAGATCACATCTTGATTTATAGCTGCGGGGTTGGACAATAACATTCACCTAAAAAGGAAACAACTATTTACTGGACAGTGGTACATCCACGAACAACTATCGACTTCGAGTAGTTTTATCGATTTGTTTATCTTTATTTCAAATTACTATAATTAAGGTACTGTCTACACATGCCGATGTAATGTTATAAGACCCGTCTTCAGTCACCTTAGGACAATGGATGAATAAGCAGAAATTAAAATTTTATATTTGCTACAAACATTGAAATAAATAGGTTTTTTTCACTATAAAGAAAAACAATAAAATCTTCGCTTATGATTAAATCGCCTCTGTGGCCTAGCTGTTCAAGTGTCGGACTTATTTGCATGAGGTCCCGCGTTTGAATCCCGGGTCGGGCAATAAAAAGAAAATTTGGTTTTTCCAATTTGGCTTAATTTCCAATTAAATACCAATAAATTAAATTTCCAACAATAGGCTTGCCACCTATCACATTGTGCCCTGGTTGTGTCTACCTACTGCTTCGGGAATATGGGCGTAAAGATACTTTATTAAAATCTTTTCTAATCAATAGTGTTCAATAACGTTTCTAGAATGAGGGATTTTTTAAATCAATAATAAAAATGTGTTAGGAAGCGCTGCAATGTCATAACTCAATAATTATTGTGACGCAATATATTTATATTATACTAGCTGCCTATTCCGGCTTCGCTCTTAATTTTTTTGATTATAAATTGAGATGTAAGCTATCCTATCTTTCAAGTTGGATCAAACTGCACACGGTGTGCAAATTTGATTCAAATCGGTTAAGTGGTTTAGGAGTCCATCGCGGACAAACAACGTGACACGTAATTTATTTATATTAAGATTTATTTAATAGTGTAAAGTATTTATTAGTGTACAAAAATGGACTTACGTTATGTGTTAAACTAGGTGATACACTAGACTATTTGATATTATTCTGTTAGTACAATTTAAATAATATTACTTTTTTTAGATCTTTAGTTTAGTTTAGTTTTCTTACAATTAAGATATGTTTTGTATGTATAAAATAATGTCCGTGTGTAAAAAAATGTTAATGTTTCAATAGCATCATAATTTTTTTTAGCCAAACAATTAAAAATGGCACGTGGGTAGAGGGGATTGTAAAATATCCCTGGACAAGTCACACAAATAGAGTCTAATCCCAAAGTAAGCAAATTATATGCTTGTGTTATGGGTGTAAGTCAACGATACTAATACATAGAAATACTAAAATAGATACCATAATAAATTTAATAAAATTTAATTTTGTATGTAAGTATTTTAAGATTTTTGTTGATTTCGTTATATACTAAATAGGTATATTGAAATGTACTTACTTATCGAGGTCGATAAATACTCTGGATAGAGCCTGAAGGACAGAACTGAGAGAATTAAGACAGGGTGGTAATAGGGTAGAGGGGTCGCTGAAATGGAACAAATATTGTGATAAGAGATCAGATTGGTCCTTTAGATTTGATATAAAAATGAGTGTATTGTTTATTTTATTGTTTGGGATTTTACACAATTGCACATTAAAACCCTTTCTACGTGATTGGGGTGTATGAAGTATGATTTTACAATCTTGACTTTGGTTTTGGTTTTGGCGCCGTCGAGAGAGAAGATGGTCGAAGTTTATTCATAGTTATTGAATTTCGTGTTTATATTGAGTGACATTAGTTAATTTTGGTGCCATTTTGTACAATTTGTTCAGTGTAAGTGCACAAATGAAATAATCATGAAGATATTAGCGTATCGTGTATTCCCTCGTTGCCGCCAAATCTCACTACATGAGCTTGAGTAATGAGGCCACCGCTTTGCCTAAGACCTTGACAAGTGACATGACTTATAATAGACTACCTATGACATGAATAATTAAAATTTGATGCAAATTTATACTTCACTAATGGCAAAGTACTTACATGAATTACAATAAATACATTACAAAAACTAAAGAAAGAAAAACTTTTGACTTTAAATTCAAATTCAAATTCAAAATAGCTTTTATTACGTAGATCCATATAAAGATTCTTGTAACGCGTCTATATAATTCTAAAAACTACCACCGGATCGGAACGCGGCCACTCACTGAGAAGATCCGGCGAAAGAAACTCAGCGGGCTTGTCTTTTTTCTTATAAATCTAATTTACAAAAGTTTATTACATTCATAAATAATTTGCAGAGATTGGCATGACGAGCAATTAATCCCAAGCATTTCTGTCTTCTAAATATTCTGAAATCTTATAATAACCCTTATTATACAACTTTATCTTAATACATTTTTTAAATTTATTAAATGGTAAGTCTTTAATATACTCGGGAAGTTTATTGTAAAAACGTATACATTGGCCCATGAAAGAATAACTGATTCTGTGGAGACGAGACTTATGCACAACACGATTGTTTTTATTACTTGTGTTTACAGCATGTACATCACATTTTTTCTTAAACAAACTTATATTTTTATAGACATATATCAAGTTTTCAAAAATATATTGAGAAGTCACCGTTAGAATTTTTATTTTTTTAAACCTAAATTATAAATTGCCCGTATAGCCCTCTTTTGCATGACAAATATTGTGTTTACCTCGGCCGAGCTTCCCCAGAGAAGAATACCATAAGACATGATGCTGTGGAAATAACTAAAATACACAATTCTAGCAGTGTCGACATCTGTTAACTGCCTTATTTTCTTAACAGCGTAAGCTGCTGAGCTCAATTTGATGGCAAGTTTTGCAATGTGCGGGCCCCACTGTAACTTTTTATCTACAGTGATTCCTAAAAATGTGGTGGAATCTACTAGGTCCAGTTTGTTCCCATTGAGTTGTACATTGGTATCTACTTGCCTTACGTTAGGCATTGAACATTTTATGCACTTAGTTTTTTTTTCATTTAGAAAGATATTGTTTACATTGAACCAGTGTGCAACTTTTGAAATAGCATCGTTCGTTTCGTCATACTTACCTAGTTGTCTTTTCACTTTAAATAATAGTGAAGTGTCATCCGCAAACAACACTATTCCATGATTATCCCTTACGTAGTAAGGCAAGTCATTTATGTATATGAGAAACAAAAATGGTCCCAGAATGGAGACCTGGGAGACACCCATGGTAACAGCAGCACCTGTCGATTTTACACCATTAATCTCGACTTTCTGAATTCTCCCGCTCAAATAAGAAATCAGAAGATCGAGTGACTTATTTTTAATTCCATAATGGCGAAGTTTCCTGATCAGAGTATCATGGTTAACGTAATCAAATGCCTAGGACAAATCACAGAATACACCGAGTGCATCCTGAGAGTCCTCCAAGGCTTCATAAATATTCTTTAACAATTCAACACCAGCATCGACAGTTGATCTACCCCTTGTAAAACCAAATTGTTTATTATGAAACAACCCCAATAGGTTAAAATGTAATAACATTTGATCAAGTATAATTTTTTCAAATATTTTACTAAGGGTAGGCAGAACGGAGATAGGTCGATAACAAAGCGTTATCAAGGTATCTTTTTTTTAGGTTTTGGCATTGGCGTGAGCAACTGCCAATACTCAAGAGTATGATTGTGCGTCAAGTTATCCGATTTAGCAAAATTGGCCTTAACATGTTTAAAATTAGTCATAAGCCGTCCTAATCAGTCACATCAGGGTCCTAAGTAAAGTCGCTTGGATATTATCCGAGAGTGATGTCAAAAGTCTCCGAAAAACCGGAGGGTTAGTATAAAAAGAGTAATGAATGTGGAGAAAGCCAGGCACGTATGCCAGGATCGTGAGATTTGGCACTCGATACTCTCTGCCTGCTTCGCAAGGGACTTAAGAGTGAAGATATGTATGTATGTATGTGCGCACCAAAAAGTTATAAAATGTATTGAGACAATTAACTAAGTTTTTTTGTAACAACTTCTAACACAAATATCCAGTAAATAAATGCATAATTTCATATCATTACATATCTTCTCTCGATCCTGCCTAACACCAAATTTTATTTATTTCTATATATTGTATACAAGCCTGTTTATGCATTTAAGTATCATTTAAATTATTACAGATTTCTCAAAAATACATGGGAACTTCCACCAGTAACATTTTATTTTAAGGAGTCTTCTCATTTGATAAATTGTTGCAAATAAAAATATCTAATCGAAAATTAGACTATTCAAGAATTTTTTGAGAACCAAGAAAAAAGGAGTGTTATAAGTCTGACATAGTAGGGGAGCCCAAGAGGGGATTTTTGGACTAACTCAGGCGCGTCAGATTAAGATATGGGAGATGCCCTGTACCATTGTTGAACACCTCCATTATTTATCAAATCTCTACATAGAGACGCGCATGTAGGGTTGTCTGTCTAATTTTTTTTTGGCTTGAAAATATACTCGAGCGTGTCAGATTAAAGTACTGCGGGCTTAGTGTATGCCAATAAGTCCATGTTTGAATTTTCTGATGATTTGAACTAGACGTACGGGAGTAGGAGGTTCAGAAACTTTCAAAAATCAAGTCATATGTGTTAATTGTCTATTACAGCAATCTGTCTAATTGACATATTTCTGTCATCGGAGACACATTCGGCATATATATTATTAATATCTGATGAGTTTGGCTATGATCAAGTGACTGAAATTGCTATTTTAGCTTCTAGATACTTAACGCACCGCTAAAAAGAAAAACCTTACATAACCTTTTTTACTCTCTACTATTTAATCGACAAAGTGTAATGGGTCCCAATAACGCTGGAGTTACTACACATTTCGCATCGCGGGCTCCCCTACTAATATTTGCGTTTATTAGAAGCACCATACGAGAATCTCTTGAACGGTTGTACCAGCGCAGATTTTTTGAAGTGAAAACTTCTTTAGCGTCGTCGTCGTTTTTTTGGAATGAGTAAAACCTTCTAAACTCGCGTCAGATCGTCAGATTGAAAATTCGTAAGACAGCGCCGGGCGCTTGCGCGAATGTTCGTGTTGTCATTTTTGGATACGACAGCGTAATAAATGAATACTGTATCCTACAACGTTAATGATAGTACTTTCATACTGATAATTAAAGCAATTCGTGCAAAATAATTCCCTAACCATTCCAAAATATCAAAAATGCACAAGGTTAATATTCAAGTTTTCATTTCTGCCGGCACTCCCGGAGTGAAACCCGTCGTTTTTTTATTTAATTGTTATTCTTTATTTAATAGTTACTGTTTACGTATTATGACGATCTTTGAAAAATAGGTAAGCTTGAAGTTTGATCTTAGTAGATGGATATGCCCCAATTTCCTCTTAAATAAAAACTATCATTACTTTCACCAAGCAATTCTCTTCGCGAATTGAGCCACTATACATCTTTCTCAGCCATTTGTCAGAATCATTTATCATTTGTAATGTATTTGGCGAACTCGCCGATATCCTCCCGGGTACCAGACAATAATAAATTACAATATAAATTGTATTATCACTATAATATTTATGCTATCTTGTTTTAGATTTATTATAAACGTTGTAAGGTCATAGATATTTTCCTTAATTCAGCAAAAACATATTTTTGCACGTCCGAGATACGTCCAAAGGTACCTAAACTTTTTTTCTTTTTAACTCCTATGGAAGAGAGCGGTGTTATAAGTTTGACGTGTTTGTATGTGTATGTAAGTTTTAAAGAAATCAAGATAGTTGTTACCTACACTATGGATATGTTTTGTCGGGGGTTACTGATAAAATGGGATTATCGAAACTAGATGTATTTGGATATGACTTTTAACATTAATACGGATGCTTTGTCTACTAAGTATTACAACGCCAAAAATCATCTAACGTAGAGGTTCGTCTCCACCTTTGTTGATATTTGGTATTATTTATTAGTCGACTACCTGAGTCGACAGGGGTTTAACTGTCTTTAATTGAATACAGATTTTTTAAATAAACCATCTTCTGACAATAACTAACACATCAAAAATTTTCCCCGTGTTGGTCTGGGCTCCTTTGCAGAATAGACAATCTGCCTTTCTGCCAGGCAGCTCGTAAAAGGCGATGATAGGCTTATCGCCACTCACACCGTGATATCCAACTAGATGGTAGGGTTTCGCTACTCGTCCGGATTGGTACCACCGCCTTACCTATTCCTGCCACCATAACATAATGCTTGCCGTTGACGTGTTCCGGTTCGAAGGGTAGCTGGTAAACTTACTTTTGCTCGAGGCCTAACATCCCGGCCTCAGGTTGGCACCGCACTATTATCACCTTTGGTATCTCTAGGCGGAGTGAATTTCTTACCATTAGGAAATCTGTCTGCTTGTTTGCCTTCCATTATCATAAAAAAACAAAAATAGAATTACCAATATTATTTGTTTTCGCATGATGCGATGACCAAGGGAAGTGGAGATTCATTTTTAGATATACGAATAAAACAGTCATATTTAAAAAAAAAACAATGACTGCAATGTGTCTGGTACAGAATATAGAACCCAAAACGAGGGTTATTATTTTTTGTCAGTTTGTCTGTTCGTTAGCCAGTAGTTCACTTTTGACGTAAAACTACTGAGCGGGGTTTTAACAAATGTGTAGTATTAACTTGTAGTCTAAGCCAACGTATGATGCCTTTTATTGCGGGAAAACCGTTCATTTATATCACCAGAGATTAGTAAACATATTTTATTATATACTAACTGCCTGTTCCGGCTTCGCTCGGATGGTTATTTTTTTGATTATAAATTGAATTGTAAGCTAGTCTTTCTTTCTAGTTTGGATCATAATGCACCCGATGTGCAACTTTGATCGAAATCGGTTACAGTACTACTATTTAAATTATGCGCTTCAGCTTTACATTTTTACTCTTTTTACACTTTATACTTTTATTTTAAAATTGGCTGACCTAATTTAAATTGAAGGGAAATGATTATTTATGTGTTATAATAACTCTATATAGATATCTTTAAAATACATTCGGATTTCCGAAGCTTGATGAATATAGCCGAAGCACATAGTTAAAATAGTACTATTGTAGTAGGACTCCATTACGGACAAACAACGTAGCTAAATATTGTATTTACCATCACTAATCATGAAAAGTTTCAACGTATACCTATTCAAAGTCGCAGCAATAGATAGTTGGATGCTAATAAGGTTGCACACTTTAATAAAAGAAAGCAAAGAGAGAAAATGCAAATAATTAAGCGCAGTCAAACTCAAAAAACCAAACCATCATTTTATTGTACCAAGTCATGGTTTGAATTTTTTTTCGAAAAAAAAAATTCAAACCTTTTCAAAAAATAATTATATAAACATCCAAAAATTATCGTGTAACAATATACAAAAAAAGCCATAGTAGAATCGAAAACTTCAACTTTTTTGAAGTGGGTTAAAATTAGTTTAACATTCTTCATTCTACTTCAGTACCATAATATATCTACTACAGTACTTTGGTTACCTAAATCCGTAGATCTAACAAATTTATATAGGCTCATTAACCGCTTTATTTCTTGAGGGTTTATCGTAGACTCAGTTACCGAGGGCAGTATTCCCAAACGAATATGACGTAGGAACCTTCAAAAAAAGAGCGTACTCATTCCTTAAAGGTCGGCAACGCATCTGTGATACTCCTGCTGTTGCAGATGTCCGTGGGCGGAGGTGATCACTTTTCATCAGGTGACCCACTTCCTCGTTTGCCTCCTCTTCTATAAAAAAAAGACGCCTAACGCCATGGACTAACCGCGAGGCTCGTGTTCAATTCCAGACGGGACTAGCATCTCATAGTCTACATTTTCTGGGGTCTAGGTATCTGTAATATATTAATTCTGGTATATCATTATTTTTAATTAACGTTTCTGAGTAGTTTTTTTTTTTTATTGAATCAGGCGTTACTTTGCGGAAATCCATTATAAAAGATGTATTATTTATTTTGCTAATTCCGCGTAAGCAGTGTAACCGTTGTGGAAAATAATCCTCCAAACGACACAGAATGTGACAAGCCTAACTGACGTTCCCACCACCCACCTCCGCGAC
>NJDC01001495.1:43159-56581 GCA_002245475.1 Calephelis virginiensis
TTTCTGAGTAGGTTAACTGATTTATGAGTCTCACTATGAAGCATATAATTTTGCATGTATTTTTAGTTAGATTCTATTTACATAAACGTAAAAGTATAAATTATCTATACGCCAATATCCCAGAAGTGGTAGGCAGAGGCAAAACCAGTACACCCACGACTAGCCAAAGACACTAAAGTCCCACAATGTGATAGGGGCAAGCCTACCAACCGGGCACATAATAATATCCAACCTTGGGCAACGCTATTTTATTAGAAAATTGTAAATATACATTTTCTTTTTTTTTTTAGTTGCCCGTCTCGGGGATCAAACCCAGAACTTCAGGGACTTCAAACACGACGCTTTACCGCTAGACCACAGCCGATTAACATAATTATTTTTATATAATTTGTTCAAAGATATTTATATATTTTATGTTTAGCTTGCTGGCACTTTAAAAACGTACTCCATTTTTATAAACACATAATTCCTAGCTCCGTGAATGTTAAAAAAGGGAAGGAATGTTAAAAGGCTTAGTAAATGTCAAAAGTCTAACCCTTTGATGTTGTAGACCCAAGTGAAAAATTTCAAGTAGAGTAATTTTATGCAGTTACAGAAAATTTGTAAAAAAGGCAGCGCTTGCTTAACATTTCCCGAGCAAGTTAAACTCAAATTAACCTAATATTGCTCTGGAGTGGTAATTCTGGAATAAACTCAACACATATGCTAATTCCAGTCTATTTAAACGCCACTTACTTAATCTTGTTATTGAATAAGCCATTTACTATGTTATGTAAAGGAAAAAGTAAAGTTTATTCTTATTCTTTAAATACATACAAAATGAAAGATTTGGTATTAAAATGAGAAAATGCTTGATCCGTTGGTTCGGTCTTTTTAGGTATGTCGGTCATGTTTTTCCTTATGTAAGTGCTCAATGTAAGTGCGAACAATTACACAGCTCTCCTGATGCTCAGAGATAACCTTAGCCTATAGACACCATAGATGTTGTAGCTGCTTCGCTGTCCTGTGGTCAGGATGTAAGGCCTATCGTACAAGTTTACTGGCTACACTCCCCTTCCGACAGGAACTAGACAGAGTTATCATAGCAACAGGAATAGATAAGGCGGATAAGAATTGACATAACAGATATACAATAGATACCAATATGGATGGATGTATGTATCCGAGGCGACCTTAGTTGATATTCCAGGATCAAATTAATCGGGTTTTATACAAGGATAGTTTCAAGAGCTACCGAAATCCGTGAGTGTATGAAAAGTGGAGGTCCCTCGTGTTGATACGGGCTCCTTTTTCCCCGTGTTGATCCGGGCTCTTTTGCAGAATAGATCATCTGCCTTCCTGCCAGGCAGCTCGTAATAGGCGAGCACAGGCTTACCGTTATCAGCACCGTGACTTCTGACTAGGTGGTAGTCTCGCAGATAGAGTGACGCCATAATATCAGCGTTTACCCTTGACGTGTGGTAAGGTAGCTGGTAAACTTACTTTTGATCGAAGCCTCACATCCCGGCCTAAGGTTAGCAACGCACTATTTTCACCTTTGTTGTCTCTAGGCGGCATGAATTTCTTACCATCAGGAAATCCATCTGCTCGTTTGTCTTCCAATAAAAGTGCGGGTCTTATAAAAGTGCGGGTGTGCAACGATAGGTCCATTTTGCAACTAATTACAATTAATACTTGTATTGAATAATTCGAAACAGTACACACGTAAATATGTTACAAAAAATATAGAGTTTTCAAAGTAGATATTATGCTTAACAAACATCTTTCGGAAACACGTTTAAGAGATTAAAAAAAAAGTAATAAAAAAAAGTATCTTCACGCCCATATCCCCGAAGAGGTAGGCAGAGGTACAACCAAGGCATCCACGACTAGCCGAAGACACTAAGTCCTATAATGTGATAGGTGGCAAGCCTATCGCCAACCAGGCACATTTCCAATCCCGACCAACATTTTTTTTGATTAGAAAAATCCAATTTTCTTTTTGTTGGCCGACCCGGGATTCGAACCCGGGACCTCATGCAGTCAAGTCCAACACCCGGACCGCTAGACCACAGAGGCGATTAAGAGATTAGTATTGTAGAAACGTACTTAATCACATCCTTAATTATATTACAAATGCAAGTCTATTCGCATGCACGCTCTGTTTTGGTGTATTTGTTGAATAGATTTTAGCATAGAAATAGAACATGATTTGATGAAGGATCTATGCTACTTATGATAACATATAAAGTGTATATAATATAGGTTGTGAACTTACCAACAAAATGGCGAAAACCGCGCGAAGTGAAGAAAAAAGGCTAGGAAAGCGGACCCTATGTCCCACGGGTAAACGGAACAACCGAGATTAAAGCTAGAACGATCATGATGATATATTATAAAGCTGAATAATATAAGGGCATTTGAACGTGACACTGTCGTTATAGTGGCAGGAATACGTAAGGAGGTGGAATCTTACTCAGCCAAGTTCTTTTATAACTCACTACCACCAGTGGTCTCAAACCTAAGCGTTTTAAGATTATTTAAAACAATGATATTTATTTGCTAGACTACCTGTAGAATTTAGAAAAACGTCTTCTATCACATTGTGGTACTAAAATATGTATATCTGTCTGTTTGTTCCAGTTAATCTCTGAAATGTCTGAGGAAACGTTGACGGGACTTTCATTGGCAGGTAGCTGATTGTACAAGAAGTCACTTAAGTTACTGTTATTTTTTAAAAAAAAATTGAGAAGTGTCAAGGGACACCCGGATGGAACGAAGTTCTCTCTCCCCCCCTCTCTCTCAATCTCTATCAATCTCTAGTAATCTCTATCTCCATCTCTCTTATAGAGAGAGACAGACAGAGAAACACGAAATAAAAAATAATAATAAAAAAATGAAAATGATAATAAAAAAAAATAGAAAATGAAAAATAAAAAAAAATTGTCCGACCCGGGATTCGAACCTCGAACTCATGCAGTCAAGTCCAACAACTGAACTGCTAGACCACAGAGCAAAAAGTGTCGTGACAACATTTTCGTAAGATTTTTTTCCGTCTAGCCCCCATTCACAACCCGCAATAAGGAACTTCGTTCAAAAAACTGGACATACTAAATAACTTTTAGTTAATTTTATGCGGACTTAGTCGCGGACACAGATAGTATAGGACCTGCAAGTTGCGATGCAATAAATTTTGTTTATGTTTAATGGTATTTTTGGCTGGTATTATTTTATAATCAAATAATAGATAAGCGTACTACTTCCAAGTAGTACGTACAAACATTCGTTCGTTTCGTTCGTAACCTTTGCTAACACCGTATTTTAAACTCCAATTTAACGGACAATATGTTCAAAGCGAATTCAATTCCTATAAACCGTCGTATAAATTGGTACAATTTTCCCCCGTTTAGTATTCAACATATGCGGTTCCAGTCTGTCCGTTGACTCGTTATTATGATAGACAATTGTTCTGATCGTTATTGGCAGGTATTTGAATAACAGGGTGTTTCTAAAAGTATCAATTTTTCATTGAGTCTCAAATATAACAGGCTGCTTCTAACAGTTTTCATTTTTAGTGTATCTCAAATCAGTTAATAACAGGCTGTTTCTAAAAGTTTTCATTACCCTTTGTATTTAAACTTGTTGCTGAAAGAATTATGAGTTACTAGCTGCTACCTGCGGCTTCGCCCGCGTTTTCGCAGAAACCCGGTGTGCGAACGGGATTAAAAATAGCCTATATGTTAATCCAGGTCACAATCTATCTGTCTTCCAAATTTCAGACAAATCCGTTCAGCCATTCGAGCGTGAAAGAGTAACAAACATCCATACATCCATACTTACAAACTTTCGCATTTATAATATTAATAGGATTTATAGTATGATTCAAAGCCCCTTTTACATGATGGCTCAGTAAATAAGCCGTGAAATTGAGTTTATACCGAGTGATTAGTGATTTCTATAAAGTGCGGAATACTATAGTAATTACTATGGAAATTCGAGATTCAACCGTGAGATGACACCAGTGTCGATAAAGTTTGTGATGTATCGTGCTGAATACATATACTTAGGTTTATGTAAAAATGCTGTTGAAGGGAAGATTCACCCTTTTTCACCCAATTTCAATATTCAATTAGGTGGTAAACTACTCGGTTATATTAGTACAACCCACATTTTTTATGAGAGGTTAGCAATTACTTTCACGAGGCTTACCCTCAGGAGACCCTTGTGCTTAACTGCTGACAATTTCTGAAGACAATCGCGGCACATAAACACTACAGATATTATAGGTGCGTCGATATCATGCGTTCGGGTTTTTAGGCCTATTGTACAAGTGTACCGGCTACCCTACCCTCCGGACTAGAATGTGAACGAGTCATTACAGCGGCAGGAATAGGAAAGGTCGACGTGATCAAGATGGTTCATAGCTACTTCAAGAAAAGGTTTTTGTTGGGGATTATTGACTTTTTTATTTTATGACTAGCTGTCCCAGCGAACTTCGTTTCACCCATTCAGTTTGAATTGGGAAAAATAAAGTATTGTTTTACCCATTTTCCCTGCAATTTTCCCGGTTTATCTCTTCGCAAGAACCTTCCTCTGACAATAACTAACACAACAAAAAAAGAATTATCTAAATCAGTTGAGTCGTTCGAAAGTTATGCGCTTACCAACACATTTAGCAATTCATTTTTATATTATAGATTATTTGAAACGTTACTCACTATAATAAATAATAATTTTAGGTCAATAAAACTACAAGAAGCCTAATTCAGTAGAAATGACTACGTCATGTAAGTATACAAAAATCTAAACAAAAATACTCGAAGTTCCAACATCAGATCACGACTTGATGGCATTGAGACCAAATCAAAAGTATGTTTACTCTTAAAAACTAATTCTTAAAAGCGGTTCAGAAATGACGGAGAAATCGATTAACATACTTAAAAAAAGCGTATAATCTCCTCCTTTTTTCAAAGTGGGTTAGAAGTAGAACGTTCGAAAAAGAGATTCATTTAAAGAAAATAAAGTAAAAGAAAGTATCTTCATGCCTATATCCCTGAAAAGGTAGGCAGAGGCACAACCAGGGTGCCCAGGACTAGGCGAAGACACTAAGACCCACAGTGTGATAGGTGGCAAGCCTATCCGGGCCAACTGGGCACATATTCATTCCCGTCAACGTAATTTCTATTAGAAAATTTACAATATACATATTTTTTGTTGCCCTACTCGGAGATCGAATCAGGGACCTTCAGAAGTCAAGTCCGACGCCGGACCACTAGACAACAAAGGTGCAGATTTATTTAACTTCAGTTCAAAAATCTGGATTATATCTTATGTAAAACTGGTTAGTAAACACAAAAGATATAAGCCACTTTCTGTAGGAAAGTATTAAGGAATTGTTATCCTAAAGTATGTCTAAGTTTAATATAAAGGTTTACAAAACTAAACATGTAGATAGAGTTTATTATAACTTCACTGTTTTATATTCAAACAGGTTTATATATAATCTGTTCACCCTTGGATCAATTTTGGATAAGTGTTGGAGTATTAGTTTACTTTGACTTGCAAAATACAAATGGTTGTAAAAATATAGATTAATTAAAAGGAGGTAAAAATGGCTGACGCGTCGAGGTTCGTAGCAAAAGTTATTTTTTTACGATTGGGCTAAACGTCATCAAGACGTGTATTATATATCCATTGTATAAACGTTTATCCATTGGTGAATCGCATATGACGAGATTTTACAGTCGGCCGTTGGCTGAAGCGATGAAGCGCAAACATTGTCTAAACAGATTTAGATTTAACAACACTTAAGCAACAATATTAGGTGCATCTGCCACCACTTCTTAAGGCGCTAACGAATCTAAAGTGAATATAGTTCTAGGTCACCGAAGAGAAAACCATCACCATAGTCGTATTTTGTCGGTAAAAGGGTTTCTACACAGTTGTAAATATTGGTTGCATCCATCTGGACTGTAGATTTTAAAAAAAACTGCACATCGAGAGATAAGCCCACCTTTTTGTACATTCCTATTTATTACTTTCGCGTCTTTTTATCAAAAGTTTGTGCGTATTACAGCAATAAATTAATTCAATAATAATTGAAATATACAGGGTTACTTTAAAAGGACAGGACAAATTTCAGTATAAGAGGGCAAAAGCTCAAATGGCAAAACCACTTCGAAAAAAAAGAGATTATATGCTCGACTTCTATTTTTTTTAGTAGATTCATCGAATTCTTTGTCAATTCTAAATCGATTTTAAAATGTTGTTAATATACAAGAGCGTACTTCTAAGCTGGTCATAATGCCATCAACACAGGGTCTACTTTTAGTGTATCTAAGCGGCGTGAATTTCTAATCATCAGGAAATTCGTCTCCTTGTTTGAATTCCAAGACCATAAAAAAATCAATGTAAAAAAAATGTAATGAAATGTATTGACATTCATTTAAAACAGTCCGCAATAATGCTTCACTTGTTGTCACGCTATGTCATACCTACTATAACCTCAGCAGCCTGCGACTGCGGTCGGTGGGAACCAGTTATAATCTTTATTTACGTTATAATCATGCATCATGTATTTTGCGTTTGATAAAAATTACACATAGTTTTTTTTTATTTCTAATTACACTATAAATTGAAAATATCATCGATTCCGAATTGTTTTTCAAAATTTGGCTGGTACTTTAAATGTCACCCTGTATAAACAAAGTTTCCTCAAAGGTTACCTTTGTTGGAAGGCCTATTTACAACCATCGAGAATGTCTTATATAGGTATAATAGGTATTATATAGGTATAAGATATATACCTCGAGAATGTCTTATATAGGTATAATAGGTCTTATATAGGTATAAGACATTCTTATAAATGTCTTATATTTAAATATAAATGTCTTATATAAATAATAGAGGGTAACCAATTAGAGTAGCCTAAGCTTCTCACTTTTTATCGCTTCAGACCAATAATTGTAAAGTTTTCGTAAAAAGGCAACCGAGCACGGATTTCCTACCACAAACAAATATATAGAGAGGGACAATAAACAGAGAGATTTTACAAGCTCGTATAACATCCCTATTTTTCCCTTGAAAGAAAACCATAAATTAATCGAGGTTAGTTTCGAATAGCAAAGATTAATAAAAGTTTTCGACACATAATCATGATAATGCAGTTGTATGATAAGTTAGTTGTATAACTACAAAACATACTCGAATATAAAATGATAGTAGGTAATCAATTACAGTAGCCTAAATTTCTTAATTTTTAATGCTTCACACCTATAACAGTAGTAAAGAGGCAACCGAGAACGTATTTTCTACCACAAACAAACACACACACACACACACACACACACACACACACACACAGACACGTCAGACTTACGAGTTTACTAGCACGTATAACTTCCCTCTTTCCTTAAGATAGGAAACCATAAATTAATCGACGTTAGCTTCGAATAGCAAAGATTAATAAAAGTTTTCGACACGTAATCATGAAAATGCCATAAAGCAATATTTTAAAGCCTTTAAACGATAAAATAATACTAATCACCATAATCTGATTGGAGATTCGAGTGGAGCGTTAATAATGGATCCGAAAAGCGGCAAGAAAAATATCTCGAAGGGATAAATATTGAAGCTGAGTCGAATTTTATTGAAATATTCGGGGAATTTCACAAGATAAAAAAATAAAAAATATTGCCATTCAGCAATATTTCCCCACTTGAACAATTATATTTTTAACCCTGATTTTCAGGATTATAATTTTTTATTGAAATACTATCTCAGCCGACAGACGTTGTTCTGTCCTAATCATATATAGTGAATTTTTCATATGAATCTTTTTCTGACAATTAATAACACGACAAAAATAATTAGCAAAATTGGTCTATATGTTTACATGTGATGCGACAATTAACCAAGGAGATTAAGGATTATTTTTTTCCCACAGAAAAATTTTTTTCGGGATAAAAGCTATCCTATGTGTTAATCCAAGTTACTTTCTATGTGTGTGTCAAATTTCATTAAAATTGGTTAGGCTGTTTTTGCGTGCAGGAGTAACAAAGAAACATACAAATTTCGCATTTATGACATTAATAGGATGGGATGAATAAGATTGGAGGCAAATTAATAAGATACACGAAAAAATATGCTGCTTTTTGTGACATTGGAAGGCAAACAAGCAGGCGGATTTCCTGATGGTAAGGAATTCCCGCCGCCTAAAGACACCACAGGTGGTAATGGTGCGTTGTCAACCTAAGGCCGGGATGTTAGGGCTCGAGCAAAAGTAAATTTACTGGCTACCTTACCCTCCGAACTGATATTTTTTCAATTATACACTCAAAGTTTTTACCATAACTTCAAAGATTGTGATTGTTTTAGTTTTTGGTTGTGTTTTAAGTATCTGCTGCATAGCTTTACATCCATAGTCGGGTCAAGTTCAGTCGAGTCGGTTTACTTAGGGGAAGTAATTTTTTTATACGAATCGTAACCTAAGAGTAAAGGTTGTCGGTAAAATATCTAACTACGTTCGTTCGTTCGTCGTCGTCGTTCGTCTCACGTAGTTACGTGACATCGTTTGTAGAATTTTAACATGAAGTTACTATTAGACAACCTACTATACTTATGAATGTTCGACGGTCCCAGGAACCATATACTATGGTGCACTTTATTCAGTTAGGGAACGTACCCATACTACGTGACCTATTTTTAAGATTTTTCGACCCCTCCCTCCCGTCGGTAGCCACTCGTAATATATGCAAAGACCCCTCCCTCCCCTTCAAGTTTTTACGTAGTAATTGTTGTATAGCGTTGACTTTCGTGGACTTGCTCGACAACTTCACTAAACTACAAACTGCCTGTGTCTGTTTTCAATCAGCTGACGTACCAATATACTGACGTCAGCGCCAATAGCTGTTAGTTTGAGAAGCACGCAAAATTGCACGCCATATTCGAGTAAAGTCTGAAATTTCTATTGGCGAAATCGATTACGAAACAAAAATCTGTCACCCCCCTCTCGTGACTTATCGTAGTATTTTATAGACTCTCCCCTAAACGGGTTACCGTTCTAAGGGAACGTACCCATACTACGTAACCCGTACAATGTATTATCTATACATAGATATCAAACTCGTCTAGGTAAGCGAAGAGAAACTTTAAACTAGTACATTATTGAGATGTAATACCAACTTCTCGCATGTAAGTCTTCTTGCATGAGAAAGTTTGGCCCAATTTACTGAATTCAGTTGCCCTATAAAATTACACACATTTTGAAATTGCTATGTTTGACCTTTGACCTTACGTTAACAAGCTTCGATTGTATCCCACTATTTATTAACTAGGTAGTGAAGTTCTGTATTAAATCATAACTAAGTTACTGACTTCAGTTGCCATGTAATATCAACACATTTAGAAATTAAGGCTAGGTTTCACCTTTGATCTTATGCCACAGTAATAGATCTATCTATATATATATAAATCAATTGCAGTTCGTTAGTCTCGCTAAAACTCGAAAACGGCTGAATGGATTTGGCTAATTTTGGTTTTTAAATATCTATTCAAGTCCAGGGAAGGTTTAAAATATAATAAAAAGGGAAACACAGCGAGAAAACTAGGAAAAACAAAATTTTCATTTTTCTCATACAAACTGAACGGGTGGAACGAAGTTCGCCGGGACAGCTAGTAATCAATAAATATTCCTGGACAAGTCTCACAAATTGAATCTAACCCCAAAGTAAGCAAATTATATGCTTGTGTTATGGGTGTCAGTCAACGATTTTAATATATAGAAATATTTAAATATGTACCAGAATGTATTTAATAACCACCCAGACCCGGAAATGCAGACACCTAAATGTTCATCACACAAATGTCTGCCCCCGTCGGGAATCGAACCCGAGCCTCGCAGTTGGTCCGAGTAACAGGCGTGTACGCTAGCCATTCGACCAGTGAGGCCTTATGCCGTAGTTCAAATATAAACAGTATAGTAACTAACTACAAACGTCGAAACGGCACACACACACAAATATGCGCATCGACGAGGATCCTAAAAGGATTTCGCGGTGCTGCCGTAGCGAGTACCGCGTGAAGACGAGTGGTCACGTTGTTATATGTTTTCGCAATCTTTTTAAAAATGCCAAGAGGAGGTAGTCTCTGCTACCTACCTATATTATTTTAAACTACATTACTATAAACATTTGATTGATGGATCACTACAGGGCAGTACATTTTAAACTATACAAAAATAACATGAGTGTTTGTGTGTGTTTGTGTGTGTGTGTTTGTGTGTGTCTGTGTGTGTGTGTGTTTGTGTGTGTGTTTGTGTGTGTTTGTGTGTGTGTTTGTGTTTGTGTGTGTGTGTGTGTGCTAAAAATAGCATAATCAAATAAATACTAAATTTACCAACTAGGTAGCTCCACTACCTTTTATACCCTTACCCCTTTTCACGCCATTATCATAACTAGGAGATGAAGCGCTCTACAGCAGCTGGCTAGAATTGGATCTTGTTGCCGAATATCAGTTAATACTCGTCATTGTCGTGTTCGGTGCTTGAGCGTGGGATAGTCGGGGTTTATTTTAAATTTTAAAATTCAGGATTATGATGTGATAAAACACAAAATTACGGTAAGAGACAACTATAATAATAAGAGATAACTATCGCTAACGTAAATATTTTAGGAGCGTTGACGTTTTGTGGTGTCTTCCCTCCGGACCAGAACACGTCTATAGCGAAGACTGCTATTACGCTGGCAATAGAAATCAGTGGTCTTTTCGTATTATTCGTAAAGTGTGCCAGTGATTATCGTAATAAAAACTCATAAAAATGAAAATACCATATCTTGAAATTCCACATCTTTTGAGCACAACTCTCTAAATGCTAATGTTCAGATTTGCAGAATATGCCGTCTTTACCACGGAAATACGAGAGATATTGATATATATTATTCATGAAAGCAAATATTCCTGAACAAGCCTTAAGAATCGTATGCACATAACGCGATGTTTACATACACTTTTTTAAAAAAGCTTTTGTATTTTTCCATAATACAATTTAACTCTTTATCTTAGAGTAGTCAATTGCTCTCGCTTTTTACTTCATCTGGCTTTTACAACTAAAAGTATTTAAGTATGTTTTATATTAACGTTCGGTATTTTTATTTAATTATTAGTTGCTGACGGTACCTAAATAAAAAAAAAGTAAGTAAACCACACTTCATACACCCACTGCAACCTTTTTAATATAAAATGAAGATAAGTTTTTCGCACATGTTTGATTATTAAAATGAAAAATAATATGATTAAAATTAAATTATTTTTTTATGATATTGTGATGGTAAAACAATCACTTCGCATAGAGACACCAATGACAGTAATGGTGCGTTGCCAATCTGAGCCTGGGATGTTAGGCCTCAAGCAAAAGTAAGTTAGTCGGCTAACTTACCCCTCGAACTGGAACACGTCAATGGCAAGCATTGACGTCATGGTGGCAGGAATAAACAAGGCGGTGTTACCAATCCGGACGAGTCGCTGCAAAACTCTACCACCTAGTAGGGTATCACGGTGTTAGTAACGGTAAACCTATGCTCGCCTTTTACAAGCTGCCTGGCTGCAAGGCAGATGGTCTATTCTGCAAAGGAGCCTAGACCAACACGTCATGGTCAACTAATAGAAAAAGCAGTTTGGAAAATTAAAAGCAATGCTTTTATCACAATCTTCATCTTTAAATTAGTTTATACTTACCCTAGTTTTCCAATTATACGCCCTTGTCGGAGATTAGATCTGGGTCTTATCGATTAGAATCAGGAAAGTACGCTAACCACTTGACCTACGAGATAATTTATGTGCTACAAATGGTCTTTTATTATACATAAGTATAGGGTTTTGACGATTCCATAGCCACTACAGTGGATGATCTAGTAAATAAGATTCTTGTTTATTTTTTTAGTACAATGAGTAAAAACTAGATGGTAGATTATAGCCTTACCTAATTATCGGTGCTCGCTACTGTTGAGTTCCATTTTCGAAAGTATGACACACAGCAGACTAGCATTTGGCCTGATTTTTCGCCATAAGGTAGTAGGCCACTAATATATTACGGCTAGTACAATAATCATACCGTAGACTTACAAAACTAGCTTAACACATCGGAAACAAGATAGCAGCGCACCAACAACATCTGTGGTAACTATTACCTCTATGGTCTAGCGGTTCAGGTGTTGAACATGACTGCATGAGGTCCCGAGTTCGATTTCTGGGTCAGGCAATGGATGTAATGTAAAAATGTAATGTTGCTCGAGATTGGATATGTGTCCGGTTGGCAAAAGGCTTGCCACGTACCAACAGTGTGGGACTTATTGTCTTCGGCTAGTTGTGGCCTATAAATCAATGCTATGATATATTATATACACACTAAACATGTCAAACTTTCTTAAGTCCAGTTTTTTCTTTTGTCCGTTGGGGGTTAATCTTAACATCCGGAGAGCCGCCTGCTTGTTCCCTATATTCCAAAAAACTTTTTTTTCTAACCGTTTTTTTTTATCTTTTGATACTGCATATTTCAAATGTTAAAATTAATTTATTTGAAATCTGATCAGTGTATTTATTTATTCTTTATTGTACAAAATGAATAAAAATAAACAAGATGTAAAAAATATGTTACAAATTGCGGTTGCATTGCTCAAAGCAATTTCTGCCAGACAACTAAGAAAAACAGGATATTAAAAAGTTACAAATTTAAACAAAGGCACAACTTTGAACGTAAGAGAACTCAAAAAAAAAAGATAATCAAAATAAGTATAAATGAAATACGAGAAAACAGTTACAGCTAATAATACTTTAGTAATAAAAATATATATGAAGAACACAAGTTGTCAACGCACAATTACCACTTTTGGTGTCTCTAGACACAACGAATTTTTTATCATCAGGTAATCCGTTTGCTTGTTTGCCTTCCATTATAATAAAAAAGTTGCATTTCGATTTCACAACACGTGCATGGATTTCGTAGCAATTGCGTAGTAGTGCGTAGACCCATAAATATTTTGTGTAATCGTAGCAATGATTGTAGAGCGGCCTACGAGCTACGAATTTTTATTTCTGCCGGCTATAAAAAATATAGTACGAGATATTAGCGCTCGTAAATTCGCTCAATACGAAACGGATTTTGTGATATCGAAAACGAATGAACTAAACTTTGATAAATTATAAAAAAATATAAACATGTAGGACTCTGAAATAATTGTTTTTTTTTGTCAGAGACCAGCAAACACGACAATTCTGATAATAAGAGACGAGCTTGGCCTATAGACACCATAGATGTTACATGTTTGTCTCTGGCTCGAACATGACAGTAACCATGACTGCAGGAATAGGTAAGGCGATGGGATCCAGGCATATTGCTGCACACTTTCACATTACTCTACGCACACGCACACGCACACGCACACGCAC
>NJDC01001496.1:7359-42327 GCA_002245475.1 Calephelis virginiensis
CGTTAAAACACACAAATCAAAGTTAATCAATCGATGTTACAGGCTTTAAATTGTTTTGACAAAATTCTTCTTAGCAAACCCTTTCACAATCTCGCCATATTGGATTTAAAATGATGTCACATTATTTTCTAAATATTTTCAGTAAGCCCTTTCATTTAATACCCATACTGTAGAAATGTATTAAAAAAAGCTATTCCGCTATCTTGGATGGTCCGCCATATTGTTTTTAAAATGTCGTCAATTTATTATCGAGTTGCTTTCAACGAGCCCATACATTTTATACCCATATTGTAGAAATGCATAAAATAACTATTCCGCTAACTTGGATGGTCCGCTATATTGGTTTGAGGATGATGTCAACTTGATTTTTGAGTTGCTCTCAACGAGTCCTTTCATTTGATACAAACATTGTAGAAGTGCATTAAAATGACAATTCAGCCAACTTGGGTGGTTCGCCATATTGGATTTAGAATGACTTCACGCATTTTATCATGTATACAAAATTTTAAACGTGTATACAAAATTTCAGCTCAATATGTTGAAGATATCTGCTTCAAAATTGAGTTCAAAGATTCCACCCGAACCAACATACACACATTGCAAGTTAAATAATAAAATAAAAAATATAATTAAAAAAAATAAATAAAATGAAATAATAAAAAAACATAAAAAATAAAATAACAAAAAAAAAGGTTTTGAAAAAATATTAAAAGACTCATTTATGAATTAATTTGTGAACTTTGTAGTTTCAATGTAAGTCCTTAACTTATTTGTTTTTAAAATAACAGCTTTTTCAATCAATCAATTAGACGATTCCATCACGGTCGATTTTTCTAAACCCTGGATTTCGGGATTATCTACAGCTAATCTCAGGAACCCGGGATAATCCCGGGACTGTATTGATGAATTGTTATTATTAACTTTTTTTAAAGTAAGTAAGTATCTTCGCGCCCATATCTCCGAAGAGGTAATACAGAATTGCCTAGTCTCTTTATTTTTTTACGATAAACTCAAAATATGTGTCTTATTTTATTCGTTCTCCTAAAAGAAAGGCCGAATACAGAAAGTTTGGATAAGGATGCATGATCTATTGACTGGTCTCCAGTGCTTGGTGCTTGCGACGTCGATGCTACAGTTTCTTTCAGTCCGGTTTTCGACCGGGACACAGTATAGTTACAGCGCTTGTTAAGGTTTCTGACGACATTCGTTTTGCAATCGATTCTAAATTTCTCACCATACTTGTTTTGTTGGATTTCAGTAGTGCGTTCAACTTAGTGGATTTTGATTTGTTGATTGGGAGGGCGGGGATTAATTTTTCATCCTCAGTTTTAAAATGGTTTGGCTCCTATCTACGTGGACGCTCACAATTTATACCTATTAATAACGCTGAATCTGGATGGTGCGATATCGTTACTGGTGTTCCACAGGGTTGTGTAATATTTAATTTTTTCCTTTAATTTTTTCTCTTTTTATTAATACTATAACATCAGTGATTTCATAAAATTTTAATTTATACGCTGATGACTTACAGGTTTACCGTCACTTTGATGTTATGGATGTAACGGGAGCCTTGCATACTCTAAACGCTGATTTAGCTGCAATTTGCTCTTGGGATGATTCGTTTGGCCTTCTAGTTAATCCACTTAAATCCAAAGCGATTATAATAGAAAGTGGACACATGCTTAAATATATTTATTACTCCAGCATGCCCCTAATAGTTTATAACGGTACTCAGATCCCTCTTTCTCCTAATGTTACCAACTTGGGTGTTACTTTTAGTTCAGACCTTTCTTGGTAGGACCATTTTAATTTCGTTAGCAAGAAAATTTATTTCATTTTTTACTCACTGCAATCTCTTAAAAATTTCCTCCTTATTAAAACAAAAATCTCCCTCGTTCGAAATCTCGTTTTGCCTATTCTTAATTTTGGTGATTCATGTTTTCTCGATGCTACAGAAACACTTTTAAATAAACTTGAGAAACTCCAAAATTCTTGTATTCGTTTTATCTTTGGTCTTCGCAAATATGACCATATCTCCATCTTTAGAGTAAAACTCAAATGGCTTCCTATCCGTCTTCGCATGAACTCTCATATACTTTGTCTCCTTTATAATATTTTGTATAATAATTCTGCCCCCTCTTATCTTCGAGAGCGCTTTAATTTTTTACACTCCAGTGAATCACCGTGTCGTTCTAGTCGTAATTGAATACTTCGTTTTCCTGTATCCCACTCCCATTGTTATTTAAATTCCTTTACTTTTCGTTCCGTCAAATTATGGAATTCACTCCCTCTAGAGGTCCGCGATAGCCTATAAACACTGCCCATCTTCAAAATATGGTTGAAAGAATATTACATAACACTTGCATAACAATTTGTGACTTTCAGGTTTCTTATTTATATAGGTTTATTAATATTAGTTATATTGTTTTATAGTATGTCATTGTCATGAGTTTTTTTTTATTCTTACTATGTTTAGGTTATTATTTATTGTGCATTGCATTATGCCTTCCACTGTTTCATTACACATTCTAATTTTTAGGGTTCGCTGGAAGAAATCTGTAGACCTAGAGATAAGCCCACCTTTTATACATTTCTGTTTATCCATGTTTTATGTCATAAATTGTGTACAATAAAAATAAATTAAATAAATAATAAATAAAAAATCAACTTCTTAAAACTTGTTCAGAAAAACTATAAAAAGGCTATAATATATTAAAGAGATCAATGTCTATGGGTACTTATATTTTATATTAAATAGACCACACTGACGAAACATCTTAATTTTTTTTATGTTTGACGTAAAAAACTTTCTTTGGATAATGACATTGTTTTTTTCTTAAAATTTAACTGAAATGAAAAGAACATTTAAGTATATCTTTTGCTAAAGAGAATTTATATTCCTTGATATAAACATAACCTCTTAAAGCTATAGAAAATAACAGTTATTTTTCATCTACATTCACTCAGACAAATTAATGGTTGTTATTTTTTAATACATTAATTATCACCAATTAATATATTGATGTTAATAACTATTGTTACACGACGTAAAGTGGTTTTCATACGTAATACTGTAATACCGATCGTTAGCAAATACAAATGAAATCAGCAGTGTATACAAGATGGCCGTCAAAACATCAAATCAAAGTAAGGACGTTTCGTTTCAGGTTCATTTGTATTCACATTTTTAAAAAACTGTAAATCCCGAAAATCCCAGGATTTATGAAACTTAATCCCGAAAATTTTAGGGCTAAAATATGACCAGGATCCCGAAATTCGGGATCCCTGTATTGAATCCTCTAGGCACAATACTTTAAGGCCATTTTAGTCAATTAATAGATATACCAAATAGCCAAATAATAAGAAGGTACGAATCACTTCTGTGGTGTAGCGGTCCGGCGTTGGATATGACTCCAGAGCATCCGGGTTCGGTCCCCGAGTTGGCTTCCAAAAATAATATGAGTTTTTTCAAAGAGCATTGCTTGCGTTTGGATATGTGCCCGGTTGGCAAAAGGCTTGCCACCTATCACATTATGGGAGTTAGTGTCTTTGGCTAGTCGTGGGTGCCCTGGTTGTGTCTCCGTCAAACTTATCCCGTAATAGGCGTGAAAATATAAGTATTACTTTAAGTAACTGTACGAAACCGGATCTAAAGCTCCCAGACTTGATTGGGAAATAGGATGATGATGACGACATGTACTTTTTAGTTAATAATGATGTAATGTTGACCGCCTCGTTGGTCGACTGGCTAGCGTAGACGCCTAACTACAGCGATCAACCGCGAGGCTCGGATTTGATTTCCGACGGGGGCAGGAATTTGTATGATAAACATTTAGATATCTGCATTTCCAGGTCTGAGTGTTTATTAAATTAATTTTGGTATCTATTTAAGTGTTTCTATGTTTTAGAATCGTTGACTAACACTCATAACACAAGCAGATCATTTGCTCACTTTGAGGTTAGATTCAATTCGCGTAACTTGTCCAGGGACATTTATTTTTTGATGTAACCATTATCATCATTACCTTGGATTTAATTCCATGCGTTTGTCAAGTCCTGGATCACATTGTTTATACCCTACAATTTTCCCGGTTTTTCTCTTTATAGGAACCTTCTTCTGACAATAACTAATACAACAAAAAAGAATTAGCCAAATCGGTTGAGTCGTTCGAAAGTTATGTGCTTACCAACACGTTTAGCATTTCATTTTTATATCATAGATTTAGTACCTATATAAGAAAACATGGTGTACCCAAAAAATCCTGGTGTAGGACGTAGGTCGATATAGGTTCGGGTTTTTACTATAACTCGCGTAAAAGGTAGGCTAAAAACTTATGACAAGAACAAAACGTCAAAAACAGTTGCATCGGCCGGGAATCGAACCCGGGCCGCCCGCGTGGCAGGCGAGCATTCTACCACTGAACCACCGATGCTGTGATAGATCTTTGTAAACAACGATCTACTATGTTTTAATAGTTCCAATCATAGTGAAAGTCTTACGTGACAGCGCATCGTTTTATGACGTCAACAGTTTTGAAACATCTGCAATAACGTATAATCTATGATATATGTATATAACAAGTTTTTTTGATATTGTCTATCAGGCATCGGTGGTTCAGTGGTAGAATGCTCGCCTGCCACGCGGGCGGCCCGGGTTCGATTCCCGGCCGATGCAATTAATTTTTGCCAAAGTCAGTTATAACGTAAATTTCCCAAGTGAAGTCCATCTTTTTTTTTTACAAAAAAAAAACTATACAATATACAATAGCCACTTTTTTCATGATTTTTTAAATGTTTTTATTTTGTACATATTGATCCTATTAATATTATAAATGCGAAAGTTTGTAAGCATGGATGTATGGATGTTTGTTACTCTTTCACGCTCGAATGGCTGAACGGATTTGTCTGAAATTTGGAAGACAGATAGATTGTGACCTGGATTAACACATATGTTATTTTTAATCCCGATCGCACACCGGGTTTCTGTGAAAACGCGGGCGAAGCCGCAGGTAGCAGCTAGTAATAAAATATTTTGAAAAGGTGGATAGCAAAACAACGAAATTCAATTATCGCACATAGATAACAAATGTCACTGACGCGTTGTGTTCATCTTACAGGTTTGTCGACTTGCTATCCTTATTCGTCTTGAATAGATTTCGGGCTTGTCAAGTAGTTAAGAGCTGAGCGCCAATATGTTGGCGACAATGGATACCATGATGTCTAGATTGGAAAAGGTTTACCAAAATAATTATAACACAGCAGAACTGCAAGAAACTATCTTCGATTTCAATAAGTAAATCATCTACTTAGACAAAAATGTGTATTTTCCAAGATTTCCCTGGGATTCCATCTTCACGTCTAAACTTGGTGGCAAAAGGACTACTTCGAAAGAGTATATAAAAAATAGGAGTAAACATATAATCTTGCTCTTTTTTTAGTCGGTTAAATAACAGAGCCATTCAGCTCAACATAATGAGAAAGGGCATGCTCCGTTGTTGCAGTCATGTAGAAAGGATGACAGATGACAGATTGACAAAGCAAATATACAATGCGAATGTGGATGGACGTAGGTACCAGGGGAGACCTAGGTTGACATTTCGCAAATAAATCGCTCGGGTGTTATCCGAAAGTGGTGTCAAGATACCTCAAAACCAGCGAGTTTGTATGAAAAGGGAAGGGAGGGATTAAATGTGGAGGAAGCCTGGTGTACCAGAATCGTGAGGTTTGGCACTCGAAACTCTCTGTACCCTGTAAAGGACTTGATGTGAAGATATGTAGGATGTGAAGGAGTAGGCAGAGGCACAACCAGGGCACCCCCGATTAGCCGACAGTAAGTCCCACAAGAAGATATGTATGTATGTGTTTATAATTTTTATCACTGTCATCATCTGGGTCATCATATTCACTCCACCGACCAACAGCGAGGATCCCGACGGGGGCATGCATGTGTAGACCAAAACTATTCTATAAATGCGAAAATATTTTTTTTATTAAAAACGTCAATTACAGAGGAGCAATGATTTCTGTGAAAATAGGATATAAGAGGCTAAAGGCACACATATCAACTCGGAAAGGGATCGTCATCATATCGCCTCGAGCCGTTTTTTAAATTTATTTATTAACTCTTTTAAACCAAATTACATTTCAAAAATGAAATTGTCTGGAAACTATTAGAGTTTGACAACGAACCCTTGACATTAACTGATTTTAAATACTTTAATATCACAACAGTATGCATTCAAGTATAGCATAGTTCATTACTAGTTACATAAGTTAAATTACAAAAATATGCATTTAAGTATAGCATAGTTCATTCCTACTACTACAACTACTACAACATGCGAGCGTCAAAAACCGGTTTTATGGTTGTTATGGGTATTGAGGCATGCCTAATCATTTTATCTTTATGGTTTATAAGAAACTTCATATTGCAACGCACACTAATCGGAATCATAACGTAATCGCGCCCCGGAAGTCGGAACAGGCTCGCGGTCGGCGAGCCGTAAGCGCGGTGTCATTTAGCCGGAGCCTAGTTGTTGTACAGGAGCTGCTGATACTGTCTGGTTATGTGCATACGTTAAGTTGACGCCTGGTTGACGGCGAGGCGAAAGGCGATACGGTGACGATCCCTTTCCGAGTTAATATGTGTGCTGAGACCTTAAATCGTGATATAAGATATTTTTTGTTACGATATCAAAATGAGTTCCTGAGGGAGTAATTCTTGATCTCAATACATAGCTATAACCGCGTGCAACATCTTGTAAAGCATAAAATTAGGTACAGAGAAAGACTTACGGCCAATATTAATAACCTAGCTGCAGGTAAAGATAGGCAGTCTAGAGTTTTGTTTTGTTTTGTCACAAACATACAAAAAATAAAAAAAACACACACCGTTGAATTAGAAGTCCCTTTCTTTCGTAGTCGGCTTAAAAAATATAAACGACCTAAGTAGACTATTTTACATAAATGGTTCAGGTCTTCATCACGTAGCTAATATTCTCAAGGGAAATCTCGTTTTTTGTCGTACTTTAACCAAATTATATATTACTAAGTTTTTCTATTTCATAGTGTTTTTTCAAGAATGTGAAATAGTGCTAAATAAGATTTCTAAAACTTCAATTGAATGTAATTGGAACGATACAAGGAGGATACAATTATAAACAGTTGAAATTTTAACTAAAATAATTTGCAAATTATATTGGAAAATCCGGGGTCAGTAATATGTTGAAGTTCATTTAGTGAATTCGTTTATGTCTATCGTTCGCAAGAAAAGTGGTAATGGTAAAATAGTAATGTAGTAATTGGTAGTAATGTAGTAATACACTTATACAGGGTTACTTTGAAAGGATCGGCCTAATTATAAATAGGCTTAAATTGTAACGCATTTGAAATATTGAAGCCAAATTGTAATATTTTCTTTGATAAACATTCATTTAAAACAGTCCGCCTTTGACCGCTTCGTTGGTAGAGTAACTAGCGTACACGCCTAACTACATCGACCAACCGCGAGGCTCGGGTTCGACGGGGGCAGGCATTTGTGTGATGAACATTTAGATGTCTTAATTTCCAGGTCTATTATATTATATACATATATTTACGAGGTGGCCCATTGTCACCAAGTCTGGATCTGATTATGAAATTAGATAGCTGAAATTTAAAGATCAGCGCGTACTGGGTGCTGGTTTTTAAATTTAATACAAATGTAGTCAGATCATGGTATAAATTATCCGCTTTTTGACTGTCATGTACTCGTACATTCAAATAATTAGTAAAAGATAGGCGAAGAAGAGATAACTTGATAGAACTTGAGCCATAGTACTTTGTGTTGTTCTGGCAACTTTGCTTGCAACGCATGTATGGTTGTCCATGTGAAATCTTGCAAGTTGCATTTGACCTACTTCCTGGTTGCTGAATTAACTGAAAATTTCGCAAGCAATGTAAAGAAGATGACTGCAAAATTATTGTGACATGGAGCTGATTCGATGATGGACCCATAGGATGGCCATAGGAACCCTTAAGATTCCCAACATTATCTTGTATTTTGGCTTGTTTGAAACGTCTTCTCAAGTCTACTGTTGGGTATGTCACTTTCAAAAAAACTTGTCTCAACCACAAATTTTCACTTAAAAATTTATTTCTAAATGTCATAGCAACAGACGCTTGCATAGCATATGTATATTATCCCCTTACTAATAAAACTTACGCGCCCGTTGATCTGGTGTGTAACTACATTTTTTGTTAGCAAAAGTGTAGTTACACACCAGATCAACGGGCGCGTAGTTTTATTAGTAAGGGGGGTAATTTAAAGAACTTCAAGGTAAAAAAATATGCAAATGTTCTGTAGGCTTAAATCCCGATTTCATGCAAATTTTCAACTGCAGCGCCCACGGATGTTGCGGTTCCCGCGGCAGTGGTTGGCAGTTTAGCGCAACTACAAATAAAAAATATAAGTTTGCTATGTTTTTTATTCGCCTAAATCATATGACACTAGTTGCTATATATCTGAATGCCTTTAGACTTACTTTCAAATTGTACGGGTTATACTTTTGCAAGTAAATACAAAATTCGGGTTTGCTATGTATCTATGGAAGTCCCGCCTCTTATCACGTAGTATATAATATATACTCTTTAGTGGTTGCTCGCCCGTAGATCTCCCGCCGCCTCGGCGAGCTGCGACCGCGCGTTCTGCAATCGCTCGGCGGGCGACCATTTTATACTATTTGTACTGATTATTTAACCGCAACCGCCGGCCGCGCGATTATCAACCGCCAAGTTTGCGGGCTGCGGGACCGCAAAAATTACCAATGTCGTGAGTCTTGAAATAAAACTGCAGAACCGCGACCGCCGCGGGTGCGGGTAAAAATCACTCATGAGTTCTGTCCCTTTCAAAATAATCAACGAGTCCGATTTAATAAATAATTGTTTATTATTAACTAAATGTTGATAATTCACTGGTTCTGTTTTCAAGAGTACAAAATGACACAAATCCCATTGTCATTTCTAGTAACATCTATGGTGTCTACAGATAACAGTTGTTTCTTACCAAAAACAAGGCTGTATACTTTTTTTCTGGCCCAAGCTATAAAAAGTCGGCGGACTTACCTTTTGAACAACTTAACGCACCAGTGGTATATAGTAGTATGTACGAGTGATGATTGACAGAATGTTATGCTCGTTGTTAATTTATTTACTTTAAAAAAATGTAAAAGTTCAAAAAAATGCATCGGCCGGGAATCGAACCCGGGCCGCCCGCGTGGCAGGCGAGCATTCTACCACTGAACCACCGATGCCTTACACGTGATAGAATAATTAGCTATTATAATGAATTGTAATTTCTCAACTCGATTTAATTACACAGATGTTTTGAAATTGTTATTACGAAACACTTCCATGTAGTTCATCAGGAAACTGTAGTAACTGAATTTACAAAAGTGCTTACATACCATCGGTTATGGCGGCAGGAATAGGTAAGGCGGTGGTACCAATCCGGGTGAGTCGCTGCAAAACTCTGCCACCTAGTCGGATGTCACGGTGTTAGTGATGGTAAGCCTATGTTCGCCTTTTACGAGATGCCTGGCAGGAAGGCAGACGGTCTATTCTGCGAAGGAGCCCGGACCAACACGGGGGAAATTAAATAATCGTGAAGAAATTAGTTTATCTTGCCTTGTTGCCGCCAAATCTCACTAATTGAGCTTGATTAATGAGGCCACTGCTTTACTCATGACCCTGACATAACTTTCTCTATTGACCTTAACTAATTTAAAATAATTTAAAACCCGATGTTGTTAAATCAGGCGAATACAATGGCGGCTATGACTATGGCGTAGCTATGTAACCAGGGAGGAGGCAAAAAAATAATAAGGTCCAAATTTATTAGATTAGCGGTCAATCCAGGCGAGTCGCTGCGAAACTCTACCACCTATAAAAATGTCTAGGTTTTAGTGACGGTAAGCCTATATTCGCCATTTACGAGGTGCCTGGCAGGAAGGCAGACGGTCTATTCTGCAAAGGAGCGCAGATCAACACGGGGAAATTGAGGCGGATAGATTACCTAGGGCTTTACGAATTGATAATACCGTCTGGAGAGATTTTGTGGGAAATAAAACACACGGTTACACGTTTGCAGTGGCGAGAGCGAGGCGCAGAATGTTCACAATTCACTGGGAGTTTCTTCTAGTTCTTGAGCGTTCCTAGTGGTTTTTCTGGAGGACCGACCGCGAATGAATCCCTGATTCCCGGTCCGCGTTTTTATACAATTCGGGAACGGGATTCTGGAACATTCTATTCCTCACCCCCATATTTAATATTTTATTCAATTTCTTTATTAAATTGTACAAGTATCCATTTATAATATAGTACAAACCTATTGTCTAGTCTAGACTTATCCTAGCATACATAGTTGTGCATGCGACTGCGCTTGGTTTTCGTGTGGCGGTGAATTTCCGCGATTTTTGCCTTTTATACTACCCTGCCCCCGCAGCTTAGTATAAAATGTGCGGGCGCGACGCTCCCGATTTTATTACGTTACAGGCGCTGTCGTATGCACAATACAATCGTATTCTTACCTATAACAACATATCCCAATTTCATTATATTTGGGTAAGTAAAACACAAGAAATTCTACCTTTTATTATCGAACTTAAACTTTTTTGGCTATTTACCGGACTTACGTGTTTCGTATTACGATAAGACGATCTAGCTACATACATTTTATCATTTCACACACAAATCTAGACAATAGAACCTATTTCAGACATAAATTTTACGTAAATCATAATTGCAAATAAACATGCTCAAAAACGCTATAAAACAATCTAAAACCTATTCAAAAACATCATTTTCTAAGTTAGATTAACCATATAAATCAAAACAGAGTATATAAGCTCATAACAATATACAAAAACTTCGTTATTTACTTAAATTAAATCACTCAAATATCAATATTTACTTAGACTCGAAGTATCCGGAAGGTACCACCGCGTGCCATCCTTCGGATTGGGTCACTCCCGCCGATACCGTCTAGTTGTCTCTGGTCATATGCTACATTGTCTTTGGTCGTCGTGCACAGAAATATTAGACACAGATAAATAGATACCAGAATAAATTTAATAAGCACCCAGACCCGGAAATGCAGACATCTAAACGTTCATCATACATTTGATAATTTCCATTGTCGGTAAAACTTCCAAATATTCACATTTTTAAATGAAGAAACACTTGTACTGTTTTACGTATAACTTATAATTTATTATTTTATAAATAGCCTACTGGTTTCGCTCATGACACCATCATCAGGGTAGGAACTTAAACTACAACTACAGTAGTTTAAGTCACACAAATGCCTGCACCCATCGGGAATCGAACCCGATCGTCGCGGTTGGTCAGGGTAAATATAAGTAGCGTACACGCCTAACTACACCGCGGTTAGCCGGTAGGCACTCGACCAACGAGGCCATCAAATCTGATGATAGAATTCTAGGGAAGTGAGTAAACTAGTTTTGTGTATTTTGTGAACATTGTATAAAAATTGAAGGGGTTTTTTTGCAGTTTTAAACCGACTCCAACAAAGGAGGAGGTTCTCAACCCGATTATATGTTGTTTTGTATGTTTGTTGCGTGATTAATCAGTTAATAGCCAACCGATTTTCCTTTTTTAGAAAGATAGGTCATGATTCCAAGATAGTCCCATATTAATTTTATTATGATCCGAGTAGTGGTTTTTGAGTTATTAATTACTAGCCGTCCCGGCGAACTTCGTTGCACCCGTTCAGTTTTTATGGGGAAAAAGAAAGTGTTGTTTTTCCCATTTTCCCTGCAATTTTCCCAGTTTGTTTCTTCATAAAAACATTCTTCGGACAATAACTAGCACAACAAAAAATAATTAAGCCATTCGGTTCATTCGTTCGAAAGTTATGCGATTACCAACACATTTAGCAATTCATTTTCATATTATAGATTAAGCGTAACTCGACAACAACTAGTAGGATGTTGATAAAATTTGTGTGGGACCATTTCGGAACTATTTGATATCTTTCGTTTAAAAATATATCAAATAACAACCTGGTACCCAATGCAATAGTTAGCGTCGGTTTCTGTAGTTCCACAGCGTTTAAATATGAAAAGTAAGTAAATATATTCACGCCATATCCCGAAGACGTAGGCAGAGGCACAACTATGGCACCCACGGCTAGCCGAAGTCAATAAGTCCTACAATGTGATAGCTGACAAACGTATAGCCAACTGGGCACACATCTAATTCCGGTTTTTTTTTTATTACAAAAAACACATTTTTCTTTTTGTTGCACGACCTAGGAATTGAACCTGGGACCTCATGAAGTCAAGTTCAACTCCTGGACCGCTAGACCCCAGAGGCGATTAAATATAAGTGCACTTAAATAATAGTAGTTTGGGTAATATTTATGTAGAAACATTTTACTAAGCGCTGGAGTGATATGCACACTCGCCTGGAATAGCACCATTGCTTAGCATATTCCAACCACTATAACGTTAATACTTGACATTGCCATATTCTGAGCAGTTGCTAGACTTGTGACCTAAGATTCAGGACATAATATAGCAATGCATAGATCTAAAGTGAATAATGGCGATTATTATATATTGTATACTGCATATTATTGTATTGTATACCGATTATTCATATTTTATAAGAGAAAATCTTAAGAATCTAGGTATAAAGGAAAAGATAATTAGATGTTATAGGAAGAGAAGCTTTTGAAGTTTTGATAGAAAACTAGCCTTTTAACAAAACTTTACACATTGCTACAACCGTGAGGTCGGTCGAACCCGGGCTGCCCGCGTGGTTGGCGAGCATTCTACCACTGAACCACCGATGCCTGATGGACTGATTTAAAATGTCTATTCATTAAAAATAATTAAAGCGTTATTTATGTAGATGTTTCGAAATTGCATTCGTTACACAACGATGCTGACGCGAACGCAGCCTTTATTGAAATGACATCAATCAAATACTTAGTGAATCCTAATTTGGTAATAGATTTCATAGCATCGGTGGTTCAGTGGTAGAATGCTCGCCTGCCACGCGGGCGGCCCGGGTTCGATTCCCGGCCGATGCAATCATTTTTTTGTAGCTTAATTTTTCAAACAATGATAGGAATGTATTTTTTTAATACTGACTAACGATTGACTTTAGAAGTTAAGGTTATCAACATCATCATTGGAGATGAAAATTTTGGTTGATTCTCACGTTTAGAAGTATCAACGGCGATGTAATCAGATCCATTTAATTTAAAAGAATGCTTATCTTTGGTACTTTAAAAAATACTATGAAAGTTTTACTTAGCTCGATGTGCCAAATCAATGCAAGTTTATTAAATATTTTAGCACAAACAAATAATAATTAATAAAAACATTTTCAGTGAAGATAATCAAAACCATTACCATCAACGTAATACTTTCTTATACAGCACTTTAATAATTTTCCCAATCGTGCCACATTGACCCTTGTACAAAAATATGTATTAAATTAGTAATTCTCATAACCATACCCCAACAATCTTTATTAAGAAATAGTTACTTATTCAGCACATCGGTAATTCTAATTTTCATGCCGTCACAATATTTTTGAAAAGGTATTACTTATTCGGCACATTCTTAGTTTTAAAAAACATTCCACCACGATCACAGAAAAGAAAGAAATCTAATGCAGCACTTCAGTAATTTTTGCAATTATAGCCCTGAGTTTCTGCTAAAACGGGATTTACTTTTTCTGCAGTGTAGACACTCTCATAATCATACCACCACAATTACATGCACGATATTCATATTCCACGTCGGAATCAGCAAAAAGAAAATCTTATTCAGCAATTCAGTAATTTTTAAATCGCATTACCAGAATCTATTCAAAAATGTATTTAATTCGATATTTGCTTATTTAAACACTTCAACAATTCTGCAAAAATTGAGTAAAGGACAAAAAGGGTCGGGTCATGATTAATACAACGGTACTAATGCTTGTTGGACTGTGTATACAAAGGGTGATGCTGAGATAGGGTGGTGCGAGTGTGGTTGGCTTATGGTGACAGGAGAAGCGAAATAAATATTTTTATTTTTTATTTGATTTTTTCATTTTTATTCAAAATAACTATCTGAGTACATTTTTTGAAAGTCATTAATGCCTTACTTAATAATAACATAACATAAATTATGAAATAGCATATTATTATAATTTATAAAACTTTATAAAACTTTTTTATAAAACTGTTAATATCCTCAGTATCGATCGCCTCCGTGTTCTAGCAGTCCGTTGTCGGACTTGACTTTTTGAGGTCCCGGGTTCGATCCCCGGGTTTGACAACAAAAGAAATTAGAAAATGTGATTTTACAATTTTTGATAATAACGTGCCCGTTTGGCGATAGGCTTGCCACCTATCACATTGTGGGATTTAGTGTTTACGGCTAATTGTGGGTACCTTGGTTGTGTCTCTGCCTACCTCTTCGAGGATATGGGCACGAAGATACTTATTTACTTTACTTACTTCTAATCTATTTTTTAAGATAAAATATTAAGCAAGCACACAGCTATTCTAATAGACAAAGCAATAATAAAAGAGACAGCCTTGGACAAAAGACACAATAGATATTATAGGTGTGTTGTTCTGTGGCTAGAATTTTAAGCCTATTTTCCAACTGCAAGATTAGCCAGCCCTCTGGATCGGAGTATGAAATAGTCATAATGACGACAGGAATTGTTAAAGCGGCTGCTGCAATATGTGCTACCAGCAGATTATCGATCCATTTGACATATCTTCGCCTCTTTCGTGCAGCCATACGGAGTGAGATGGAGTATTTTAAGCAGAAGATCCAAATCTTCCCATGTTAATCTGGATTGTTTATCTTCACACCCATATCCTCAAAGGAGTAGGCGAGGCACAACCGTGGCACCCACGAGTCTCTAAGTCCTACAATGTGACAGGTGGTAAGCCTATCGCCAACCGGGCACAAATCCAATCCCCAGCAACGTTTTTTTTTATCAGATAACTGGAAAAACCCAATTTTCTTTTTGTTGCCCGACCCGGGATTCGAACCCGGGACCTCATGAAGTCAAGTCCTATAACTGAACCTAGCGGTTTCATGCTAATAACCGCTGAATTAATTGGGAAATATTATATAAATATCAGTCTGGGTCCATTGAGTAGAACAGACCACCAGCCTCTCCTCCAGTTAGCATGTGAAAGGCAAGCACTGGTTAAAATATAGATCATCACTAACAATACCACTGGTGGTACTGATTAGCAACTTGCCCGGGTAGAAATCTATTGCCTTATCTATTTCTGCCGCCATAAGGACCTATCACGTTTTGGCCAGTAGCGTATGGTAGCCGGTAGACTAGCACTATACACCTAACACCACGTATGCATTACAACTGTCAATCTGTCACCAGTATAAGATGAATGAAAATTTTAACTATTATTCTATAGATTAAAAAATGCATCAGCCGGTAATCGAACCCAGGCCGCCCGCGTGGCAGGCGAGCATTCTACCACTGAACTAAGATTCAGTACGTGTTCAACTGTTATACGATTGTCGATACAGTTGAAAAAGGATGATGCGTCAGCGCAACAATTGCGTCATCAGCAGTTTTAAGACATCTGTGTTGATACTATAGTATGTTGTGGTGTTAATAACATAATATAATAGACCACTATATTATATTAGCAGGTTTTGAATTATTATTTCGGACTTGGCTGAGATATTATTCACAATGTTTTCATACAAACTTTCCGCTGTTTCATCCTCTTGCAGTTAATTTTTGTAAAAAAGTTTTGTCTTTTACTAAGTGCATTTGAAATATTATCGGTTAAGCGGTCTAGTCCTAAGAGCTTTACAGACAAAACAAACTTTCGCGTTTGGATATATGTATATGGTCCTTCTAAAACAGATGTTAATAAAATTCTGACTTAAATGACATTTATTTTGTAACTAGCTGTTCTGGCGAACTTTGTTCCACCTCTTTAGTTTGTATAGGAAAAACGTAAATGTTGTTTTTCCCAATTTCCTGGTTGTAAGTTACCTCCTCATACATTTTCAACTAAATTGATTCAGCCGTGTTTGAGTTAAATAAATAGTGTAACTAACATGACTTTCTTTTAAACATACATATAGCCCAGTGCAGTTGTAAAAACCTCGCGGTTAGCAACATATTAGCCAATTCGAAAAAAAAAATACAAAAATATATACGTTTTCTCATTTGAATTACTCCATATTGAATGAACTCTTCTATTTAAAGAGCTAGAAAGATAATTTAAAACGGAAACTAATGGAATTGAAAGACGTCACAATTTAGTGCGCAATTAGTGCCGCCAGTACAGCAAAAAATTTTTGAAAAATATATATTTTTTATTTTTTTCAAATCACTTTCAGCACTAATTTAGCACTAAATTGTGACGTCTTTCAATTCCATTAGTTTCCGTTTTAAAGTCTCTTTCTAGCTCTTAAGGCTGCTAGCGTCGTTATATTAGCAGTAGTTAATGCCGATTTTAAAGTCATCATTCAGCTCTATGATTGCTCGTATCGTTATGTCAGCAGTTATCTATATTTGAAAACTGTTTTTTTTTAAATCTGTTTGTTTGTACAGGCAGCACTAATTGAACACTAAATTATTATCTGATGTGCCTCTCGCTCCAACTGTATCATAGCGCGGTCACGAATGGTACACTGCTAGCTTAATGAAAAGTTAGCAGTGCTCTCATTTTTAGTCCCCCTATCACAGCACCAAATATCTGTTATCAGCACTAAATTAGCACTAAATGAGCACTAAATTTTAAGATATAATACGAGTGATTTTGCCGACTTGACCTTTCTAGCTTTACAGATGTATTTTTTATATCCTTCAAGTAATTGTGCGACTTTTTTATGTTACAGTAACTCGTACTTAATGCAAAACTGCTAAACACACCCATGTTAGTAAGCTGCTAAACGAGAAAAAGAAAAAGAAAGAAAGAAGAAAGAAATATTTGGCTTCTTACGTATCATAATTTTTGGATACATTGTTATCTACACTGGAACACAACAATAATGTGTAACAAGGTTATAACAGTAGGAAATGAGAAGGTAATGGTGCTAATTCGAGCCAGTCGTCGTGGAACTCTATCACATAAACTTCATATGTTTTACTAGCTGTTGTCTGTGTTACTTTATTGTGTGTACCAATTTGTCATGAAAATCGGTTCTGCAGTTTTTGCGTGAAGGAGTATACAAACAGAAAAACTTTCACATTTATAATACATATTTATAGGATAGGATAGGATAACAATATTAATAGGATAAAACGCTCTCATTGTGACCGTAGCTTAAATTTTATATTTCAAAATTGTACAAATAGCCTCATATTTCACCTGGCTGTGACTAATTTCCGACTGCCTACATTGTCTAAGGAAGAATAAAGTTTAAGCCCTGACTCCAAGAAAGGAGGAGGTTCTCAACCCGACTATATGTTGTTTTGTATGTTTGTTGCGTGATTAATCAGTTAATAGCCAACCGATTTTCCTTTTTTAGAAAGATAGGCCGATAGTTCCATTTTATTATGATCAGAGTAGTGGTTTTTGAGTCATTAATTACTAGCTGTCCCGGCGAACTTCGTTCTACCCGTTCAGTTTTTATGGGGAAAAAGAAAGTATTGTTTTTCCCATTTTTCCTGCAATTATCTCAGTTTATTTCTTCATAAAAACATTCTTCGGACAATAACTAGCACAACAAAAAATAATTAAGCCAAATCGGTTCATTCGTTCGAAAGTTTGCGCTTACCAACACATTTAGCAATTCATTTTCATATTATAGATTAAGCGCAACTCGAAAACAACTAGTAGAATGTTGATAAAATTTGTGTGGGACCATTTCGGAACTATTTGATATCTTTCAAAAAAACGTCTGTATACTATCGCGGAATTACATACCTTGTTCTGCGTGATTTTTGTTTCGGTATATCTTCAAGATAATTCAAATCTTTTACCACAAGGCTCTCCTTATGCTTACGCATAACGTAATATACGAATGCTTGTTCGCTGACCTCTAGCATAAAATATGTTTTAATGTTTTAAAGTGTAAAGTATAGAATTTGCTTCCTACTAAAGCAATTTTAAAGCATTTTTGCGTCAAATAATGAGGTTACAATGTGTGAATATTGAGATAATTACTGCTTGGACGTGCCAAAACAGCTTGGTCTAGCATTGGCCTTCCGCCAACTCGAAAGCCAGGAGTCGTGGTGCTTGTCAGGTAGAAATGTTACAAAAGAGTACGAATGCCAAAAGCATACATAAACATTGTTATAGATTTCAGCCTCTTTATCTTTAGTCATTTTGATTCAAGTTTCAAGAAATGTTAGGTTTTTTCGAACGAATTGATTTTTTTTGATTGCCGGGATAGCTAAAATGTTTTTTTTTCTTTAAAACCCCAGGGGAAATATCTAATGATAAGTGCCCGTTTTGCGAAAGGATTGCTAGGTGGCAAACCTACTACCTACCTGTAAACAATCGTGGTTATGAGGAGAGCGAGCAGTGTAATTGGATAATTTCCCAGTTGGCCATAGGTTTGCCACTTATCATATTATGGGACTAGCTTCGCCTAATCGTGGGTAGCTTCATTTTGGAAAACGGGTGTGACGATAATTACAAAAACTTTCTGTATACACCTACAACCCCATTTTAAGAGGTTAGGATTCGATCTCCGAAAAGGTTTTCTGATTTATTTGTTTGAACTTTGAATTGTATGTATTTGCATAAAGAATTGGAAAATAGTTACGAGCTATTAAATGCATCTCGAAAAGTATTTATATATGTTAGATTAGAGCAAGTGAATGAAATTGTATTTCCGTTGTGCTCATAGCAGGGATTGAAGGTACAATGGGGATGTAGAAAATCTGTGCAGGGAATAGTGTGAATCAGTGGGATTGAGAGAATGTGATGGTGTTAAAATGATAAAAATTCTGTGGTGTAATGCTCGCTGACCGCATTCATAGCAGTGAGATCCGTGAAAGAGTGGGATTGAAAGGAAGTGTTAGTGTTAAAATGAGAAAGGGCATGTTCCGCCAATTCGGTCATGTGGAAAGAATGGCAGATGAAAGATTGACCAAGCTAATACGCAATACGAGCGTCGACGGATGTAGCTACCCAGGGAGATCTATCAGTTCGCGGGAAGTTTCACTTTAAGAAAAACACTTTATTGTTAAAAAAACTGCTTTAATGTAAAAGTGTAATTAAAAGACAATTAAACTATTATTACAAGAATTCTCACAAAAAAAAATATTGTGTGTAGGTATGTGTTTGTGTGTGTGTGTTAGTGTAGGTACACACGTGAAAAGTTATACAAAAAAGTTATATATTGCAAGTTGCTCTTGCGGCCCCATTGTGAAACAATAATCAAGAAGAAAAAACGCAGTAAGAAACTCGGCGACAACATACAGTGGTTTTGTTGCGGATCGTTACAGAGAAATGTGACGCGTAACACAAAAATGTGGCAACAAATTTCTTTCATATCTTCGAAGTAAAACCACAAAAGTGTTAAGCATTTTTGGTAGTAGAACGAACCGCAATTTTTAATTATTTTCATCTGAATATTTGGTAAATTGAAATCTCGTTCGAGAAAATTCAGGAAATGTTGGCAATCCCCTTCATTTCCGCTCGAAACAAAGTACTCTTTTGACGATAGAAAAGCAAACAGATTGCAATCTGGTCTCGATGCTTTTGCGTGTTTGCCAACGTTGCTTCTAAACAGTAGTATTATTTAAATTAGGAGCTTCGACTACATTCATTAAGCTTCGGAAATCCGAATGTATTTTAAAGATATCTATATAGAGTTGTTGTTACACAACTAATCATTTCGCTTAAAATTTAGATAAGGTCAGCCAATTTAAAAATAAAAGTATAAAGTGTAAAAAGAGTAAAGAGTGTGTAAAGCCGAAGCGCATAATTTAAATAAGTAGATAATAAACATACCTATACATTTCTTTGTATGTTTGTTACGCGATTACTTGTCAATAACTTATAGTGGGAAACTACTCGTAGATATACGATTCTTTAAGTTTTATAATAAAAACAACGTTCCCTAGAATGGACAAGTGTCCGGTTGGCGATAGATTTGTGACTATCACATTTTTAAACTACGTAGTAATCGTAAGTTCCTAGTTGCGCCTTTGTCTACCGCTTTGGGGGTAGGGGAGTGAAGATACTTACTTTCTTAGAAAAGGTAATAAATAAGACACTTCAAAGTTAAAAGTTCACATTTCTAAAAAAATAATAACCAATTTTGAAAAAACCTTAAAGTCTTTCGTATTTATCAAACTCATACAAAGTTGTTTTGGAAGAACCACTTGCATGTTCCTTTGTTAAATATCTAACCCTGAGTTACCTTCTCTCACAACTCAATAATAATTTTAACTCAAGAATAAATTTAGCCCAAGAATGCGCAAATGGCCCTTATACTACGAAAGTTGTAGTTTCCGTAGAACCCACTTTGGGAATCGTTGTCTTGTAGTTTTAGTACGTACCTAAATAAAAAAAAAGGTACACTCGAATTTATGGTAAAAATAATACATGCATCGGCCGGGAATCGAACCCGGGCCGCCCGCGTGGCAGGCGAGCATTCTACCACTGAACCACCGATGCTGTACCTCTGAATGTAAAATTTCCTTTTACTTTAACATCGTCGCAATAATACGTGCTTAGACCGATGTTTCGATCGTGCCTATGTCATAAGATACGCTGATGCTCCTTTCACTGTTAACACTATGTTTTGTACTTTTATTACAAAATCATCATGGACGTGACCTTTATATACAGAATTATATACTCTGTGTTTATATTGGCCTCTGTCGTCTAGCGGTCCAGGTGTTGGACATGACCGCATGAGAACCCAGGTTCGATTCCCGGGTCGAACAACAAAAAGAAAACTTGGTTTTTCTAATTTACTAATAAAAATAACGTTGCCCGGGATATGTGCACGGTTGGCGTTAGGCTTACCACCGATCACATTGTGGGACTTAGTGTCTTCGGCTAGTCGTGGGTGCTTTGGTTGTGCCTCTGCCTACCTCTGTGAAGGTACTTTTTTGTATATAATGTTTATATGTAATCGATACTTTGTATTTTTAACTTATCAAGTAGCAAATTAAAACTCGTCTCTTATCTTAAGCAGTTAGGACATTGTGTCTCTTAAATCGCATTTAATACATAAATTAAACAAAAAACAATCTAGCGTTTGCTGGTGCTGACACACTCCACGGGCTGCGGTCGGCGGTCGGCAATTATAGTCAGCAGAGTTGCAAAAATAAATTGGTAAATTTGTCAGGCGTTTTTTTATGGTATGGGAAGGCAAACAAGCAGGCGGATTTCCTGATGGTAAGAAATTTACACAGCCTAGAGACACTAAATTGGTAATTGTTCATTGCCAACCTAAGGATAGGATGTTAGGCCTAAGCAAAAGTAAGTATACCGGCTACATTATCCTCCCAATCGGAACACGTCAACGGCAAACACTGACGTTATGGCGCTGGCGGTAGGAACAGATAAGGCAGTAGTGCCAGTCCAGTAGAATCGGTACAAAACTCTACCACCTAGTGAGATGTCACGGTGTTAGTGACAAGCATATGCTCGCCTTTTACGAGTTGCCTGGCAGGAAGGTAGATGGTCTATTCTGCAAAGGAGCCCGGACTAACACGGGGAAATCCGTACAATTGACATTGTGTGCTGTCAGATACGTTTAACCAAAAAAAACACTTATCTCATGTTACATTAACTAAAATTAAACAATTGAAATAGGGGATACTTTCGGGTTTTGATGAAGTAAAAATACTGCAATACTTCTGCCTAACTTAATTTCCAGTAGGTGGCCAAATAGCTGACCAATGTAGCTTTTTCTTAATTATTGAATTTCGTGTTTATTTTTTGACAAAATTCAATTTAAAGTGGTTGGCAAAAAGTTGACCAGGTGCTGATGTGCGAGTGTTTATTACACGTTTGGAGGTTTTGGCTCCATCGGGAGAAAAGATAGTCTTATTTTTTAGTAATTAAATATTAAGCCGCCTCTGTGGTCTAGCGGTTCAGGTGTTGGACTTGACTGAATGAGGTCCCGGGTTCGAATCCCGGGTCGGGCAACATAAAAGTAAATTTGGTTTTTCCAATTTTCTAATAAAAAAAATGTTGCTCGGGATTGGATATATGCCCGGTTGGCGATAGGTTTGCCACCTATCATATTGTGGGACTTAGTGTCTTCGGCTAGTCGTGGTTGTGCCTCTGCCACTCGGCCTATCCGGTAAAGGACTTGGCGTGAAAGTATGTAGGTATGTATGTATAGAGAAATCGATAAGCGTACATAAAAAAATATGAGTGTAAGATAAGCAGCGAATTTTTAAGCAGCTTTAAAAAGAAGAGGAGGTTAAATGTTCGACGCCTATAATATACTTCTATGCATGTTACTAGATTCCTTCCACACGTGTTAACCAATTAAGACTTTTTTACTTATCCTCCTTAGCCCAGCAATCTAATGGCGGGGCCAATCCTAAATCTTTTAATCGACTTCCAATAAAGGAAGAGATTCGATTTTTTATGAACCTGTGTTAACCGACGTCTTCTTCATCTCTAAACCAACTATAAATATTTTTTTATTTGAAAGATTTCCGAGATGAATTGAAGTCGGTTTGTTAAATTTTACTGGGGTTAATTTAAGCAATTTCCTCGTGTTTGGCCGGGTTTCTTTGCAGAATAGACCATCTGCCTTTTTGCCAGGAAGCTTATAAAAGGCGGCCATAGGTTTACCGTGACCAACACCGTGACTAGGTGGTAGAGTTTTACAGCAACTCGCCCGGATCGGTATCACCATAATGTCGGTGCTGGTCGTTGATATGTTCCGGTTCAAAGCAAAAGGTAGCCGGTAAACTTACTTTTGCTCGAGGCCTAACATAGGCCTTTTGGTTGGCGATGCACCATTAGCACCTTTGGTGTCTCTAGGTGGCGTGAATTTCTTACCATCAGGAAATCCGTTGTATGGCTTCCAATATCATAAAATAACAAAATAAATTAAATAACAATACCTACTTACTAGACAAACTGTTGAAGTTGCAGGTTTTTAGAAATTTAACTGCACACATTATTTATTCATTAATGATGTCAGTCGGACGACAGTTGTAGAATTTGCAGAAGTCAAAGTTTACTTTTGATGTTGAATCGTGACTCGTCGGGAATTTCATAATTTATTATTTGTTGAACATGTAGTCTAGGAGGCAGTTGGAAAATCTAAGCTGGCATATCATTTTGAAATATTTGCACATAATACCATCGAAAAGGTTACATTACCATTATCAACAAGATCACTCGTGGTAGAGAGCTGTCCAGCAACTTGGCCGGGTAGGGATCCACCACTAATATAAATAATAATGATGATATTGTTGATGATGATATTGTTCTTTTCTGGTATCGAGTTACAGGATAGCTGATTGACTTGCAAATTAGGGCTAACACCCTGTCCATAGGACTTACATCGGTGGTGTTTCCTACCATCAGGAGAGCTGTCTGACAAGACAGCGGTCTTGTCTCATTAATATCAGGTTTCTGCTATCGCCAAGTGTCATACCCTCGGCTGTTGTACCACGCAGCGAGTGAAATATGGCTGTGCTTAGGAAAACTGACAAAGTCTTGAATAAAAATAAATTATTACTATTTTAGTTTTTTATGTGGTTTCTACTCTGAATTTTTTATTTGTAATAAATGCTAATACTGGTTCGGAGATGTAAAACAGAATTACATATGAACGCTTGACAAAGCAGATACACAATGCGAATGTGGGTGGATATAAGTACCTAGGTCGTTTGACATTAAACGATGGTGGTGTCAAGAGTCTCTAAAACCGGCATATTTGTATGAAAAGTGTAATGAATATTGAGAAAGCCAGGCAAGTCTGCCAGGATCGTGAGGTTTGGCACTTAATGTTTTCTGCATACCTCGTAAGGGACTTATAAGGGAATATGTATGTGTGTATAAAGCTGTTTTTAGTAGCGGTTTTTTAAAGTGTTATATAAAATGTACTAATGAGCATATTTGTACATTTAGTATAGTAGATATTTTAGTCGCTGTCTGCTCTAGTAAATTTATAGAATTTACTTACTGTAATAATTTATTTTTGCTATTTATTATTATTGTTATTTATTAATGTAGATATTTATTTATACTAAATTTATATAAATTAGCGATCTATGCCAGCGATGCATTTCGTTTTTGACATGTTAGTCAAGTCTCGGAAAAAAACAATAATTTGTTTTGTAATATAAGGTATATATTGCAGTCATTCATTTAACGCATAACATACAAATTACTATATGAGCTTTAAAATACTTTCTTCTTAAAATAATTTAATATCCCCATGATTAGTAAAACAGGTACACTTGAATAACCGAGTTTTAGATAGTGATTACTTTTAAAATTTGTAACGATTTTAATTGTATTGTAAAGTTGTTTTAAACGGAGAAGCTAGTTTTTCGCACAAATTAATATAAAAGTCACTCAAATGACTACGGTCTCCTAGCTTATAATTCAGTGCAGACATTTCAAACGCTGCTTATTCAAATTATTTAACTACGTTGATATACAGATTTAGCTAAAAGTAAATGTTAGGAATGCTAATTAATTAATATTATTTCTTTACTTGTCTTCTGCCACGATTTTAGTTCCTGCTTCGTAAATTAATGAAGTAGCTTGTTATTATAAAGCTTGTAATCTCAAATATAGATGATGATATAGATAGCTACTGCAAGAAGTTATTTTTATAAACCTTGTAACAAAACAGACATTTCGGAGAATGCGCTCCAACACTTAATCTCAGTCTTTTCTTTTACTGCGACTCTAGAAATTTTCCACCGTTTCCCGGGTCTTTTTTGTATAATTGACTATCTATCTCCCTGCCAGGTAGCTCGTAAGAAGCGAGTAAAGGTTATGGGCCACTACCAACATGACTACTAGTTTTAGAGTGCTATAAACCAACGTGCCAAAGAATATATCCCATGCCTATTCCTATCGCCATATCATTGTCTGACAATGTTCTGTTCCGGTCCAGAAGGAGGGATAACTGGTAAACTTACACGTTAGATCTAATATTCCACACTCAAGGAAGTGACACAGTCTATGACTTCTATGGTACATGGCTGTGTTTTACTATAGAACCGTGAGCTTATTCGTTGTCTTTACCCAAAAAAACAAATCTTTTACATAGGAGGATATGTACAGGTTCTCCATAACTTGATCCCACTCTTTTTTCTTCTACACTGACTCAGGTATTACCGCAGACCACCTTCCTTTATTAGATGATACTGCACACTTAATAAAAGGTTTGGCAGTTTAAAGCTATGCGTCCGAAAAAAATAATGGACCTAAAATTTTAACCCCCTTTTGTAGGGAGTTAAAAATATTTAAATTTTAGATAAGAACAATTTTGGAAAAAACGCTTCGGAATCTGTCCTGTCGTTTAGGAGCTTTGCCGCAGATATACATACACACAGACACATCTAGATACCCCACTTACCACCACACATTTAAGCACCTCTTCTTAAAAAGATGCACATTAAGTTTATAATGCTGTTAGCACAGCAATACCTTTGAGTTAGGTACTTAAATCTACTTCATGAAACCATTTTGCGGCATTTCTTTTGATTTTTGACCCCCGACAGAAAAAGAGGGGTTAAGGGTCTTAAAAAACAAATGGAGTCTATTTGCTTAAAGCTGATGAGAGATGATTCTTAGATACAATTTAGCGATAGGATTTATTTGGGATTTGGTATATATTTTTTTTATAATTCACGATTACAACTATGTTTTAGAAGAAAACAGACAAGTAAGTCAACTGATGGCAAGTGATCACCGTTGCTGATGGAGGTGTGCGTTGCCAATATTTTAGGAATGAAAGCTCTTTTTAAAAGGTTTATACGTTTACACTAAATAACATAAACTATTTTTATAAATTTATTATACAAGTTGGAAAAATGAATTTGAGGTTTAAAAATAAAAAAGAAATTGCATCGGCCTGGAATCAAACCCAGGCTGCCCGCGTGGCAGACGAACATTCTACCACTGAACCACTGATTCTATGTAACCTTTGGTTGAATTTATTGATTTATTGATAGATATTTTGTAACAGTGCGTTAGCGCTTCTTGATGTCATAAAATTTTCAAAACATCTATGTAAGTATAATGAATTGAAAAATATTTATTCATTATAATAACTATTTTTCTGATCACCTGTAGGTCATCGGTGGTTATCGCCACAATATAAGCATAAAAATTGCTTACTATGGAGTTAAATTCAATTTGTATAAATTGTCCAGTGATATTTATTTACTATTTAATATCCAGAAGTCCAGGGAAAGTTTAGTAGATAACAAAATGGGAAAAACCGAAGATACACAACAATTTATTTTTTCCATGTAAAACGATTGAAACGAAGTTTCCCCATGTTGGTCCGGGCTCCTTTGCAGAATGGACCATCTGCTTTCCTTGCCAGGCAGCTCGTAAAAGGCGAGCATATGCTCACCCTCACTAACACTATGACAACAGACTAGGTGGTAGAGTTTCGCAGCGACTCGCCTGGATTGGTCCCACCGCCTTACCTATTCCTGCCGCCATTTTCATGACGTGTTCCGGTTCGGAGGGTAAGGTAGCCAGTAAACTTACTTTTGCACGAGACCTAACACCCCGACCTTAGGTTGGCAACGCACCATTACAACCTTTGGTGTCTCTAGGCGGCGTGAATTTCTTACTATCAGGAAATCCGTCTGCTTGTTTGCCTTCTTCATTAAAAAAAAAAGAAGTTTGCCGGGACAGCTAATTTAATAAAATTTAAGGTTTCACTTAGATAGTGCCCCATACCATCCTCTCCAGTCCGGACTATTACAATGGCTTCCGTATATTTTATTCAATCGACTTTTAAAAATCTAAAAGTGCCGGGTACGCCAGCGTAATGTACATTGAACTCTCCCTTCACTCTGAGTGACTCGTCCGTCTTCGCTTCGCTCATCTCTCTTAAATGCTGTAAGTGTTCTTCGGATGATAAGACCTGAATCCAAAGATCTGGAAACAAGGTGATTTTCTTATAATATCGTAATTATTTTTTCAGTCCGTTATCATCCACAGCTTGAGATCAACTCCGTGTTGATTTGAATCTTCTGTGTAGTATTCTACACCATCTGCCTTCCTGCCAGGCAGTTCGTAAGAAGCGAGCAAAGGATAAAAGTGTCATTACTAATAAAAGCATTGGTGGTCAAGTGACATACTGCAACTCGTCCATGTATGGCTCCAACGCCTTACCTATTCCTTCTGCTATAATGACAGTGGCATGTTCCAGTCTGAGGGGTAGTGCAGGCAGAAGACTGGCATAATTGGTTTAGCACTTCGCCCACTAGACAGCGACACACTCACAACATCTTTGGTGTCTATAAGCCAGAATTTTCTCTAACCATCACATATGCTTTGTATTTGTTTGTTATCGTAGAACATGAAAGAAGAGTTCTGTGTAGTATTTCTAATTACTTTTGTTATATTTTCCATGTATTTAAAGCCCTTTTACATTATGCGATATTAAGACGGTCTTACTAAGCCCAAGTTGTTCTTATCACACTATGCGATAATCAGTCGAGTGTGCTTAATATCGCATAATGTAATAGGCTTTTTACTATGTGTATGTGAATTGTTTGGTGTGATCAATCCATTACCTTAAATACAACTAACAAGCTTATCTCAAAAAGTTTTATTGTGAAAACTGTTTCGGGTATTTGTAGTTTTTAGCAAATTATAAAATTGGTAGTTCAGAGTAGTGGTAAATATTCTGAGCACGAACTAAATTTATTTTAATTTATCTTTTGCCAATGAAATAAGAAGAAATGGGAATGTCATGACGGTGGACATGTAGGTACTTTCCGTTGCTCTCGCTAAAAGAAGATAGCGATAACTTTAATGAGTGAGTGCGCAACAAAATCACCACCAATACCAGCACAAAATAAGAAGTAGTATAGGAGTTCAGGACGCTAAATGTGCAGTCACTCGAGCGTCCTGGGGAGCTGTTATATTTTATTGAATATATCGTGGAGAATGAAAAAAATTACGTGACCTTGTTTATATTTTGTATGTGTTTATATTTTTTGTGGTGCTTGGATCGTCTCAAAGATAAAATAACGATTAGGTACAGTCATTTTATCATACCCGAGCGCATTAGATGTTAATAGTGTACAATCTGCGAGGAAGTGACGAAAATATGTCAATCAGACAGTTCGCCGTAATGGTTTGTAAAGATATATGACTTGCTTTTTGAAAGTTTTTGATGGTCCTACTCACGTACGTGGTTAAGGTTAATTCGTCAAAATATTTAAAGCATTTGAACATATTCCAATTGGCAATGAAACCACAGTACCTTATTTTGACATAATAGAGTACATAATTAGACAGGCTACACTAAACACACCCCTCTATGTAAAGATTTAATACATAATAGAGATGTTTGACAGCGGCACCTCTCATATTATAATATTAACCGCAAGTGATTGCCCGAATCCCCTCTTGGGCTCCTCTACCATAGTTACGCTGAGGACTAAGGACATTCTCTTACTAAGTGTAAGTGTGTGTATAAGAAAGACTTACATTGAGCTTAGCTTTGCTAGTACAATAATTGCGACCTGACGATATTAATGGATGTCAACTTGGTTTTTAGGTACCCTACAATTTATTAATTCTGATCAATCTATATTAACGTTATTTACTGACAACCAAGTTATTGCCTGAAGTTATGTTTCGACAACACCATCATCATAAGCCATAGGACGTCCACTTTTGGACATAGGCCACCCCTAAAGAGCGCCACAAGTCACGGTCACCAGCCGCTTGTTACCAGCGACTCCCCGCGACTTTGACTAGATCATCAGTCCACCGAGCGGGAGGTCGTCCAACACTACGTCCTCCGGTGCGGGGCCGCCACTCGAGAACCTTTCTGCCCCATCGGTTGTCGGTTCTGCGACAACCGATATTGATGGTGCCTGCTCATTGCCACTTCAGCTTGCTGACTTTCTGAGCTATGTGGGTTACTCTCGTGCTCTTGCGGATTACCGAATTACGGATCATCGCAAAGAAACACCGAGCATAGCTCACTCCATAGCACGCTGAGCGACTCTGAGCTTATTTAAGAGGCCCACATTCAACGGCCAAGTCTCAGTCCCATATGTCATCACCGGTAACACACACTGCTCGAAGACTTTCGACTTTAGATAAAAAAAGAAAATAAGAAAATAGAAAAAGATAAGTTTAAAGTTTCTTTTTGTGTTATATAACACAGCTCAACTGATAGTAAGAGACAACTGTGGCCTATAGACACAACAAATCTTACTGGTGCATTGCTGTCCTCTGGACCGGGATGTTACACCTAATGGTAAGTCTACTGGTAGCCGGTACCCTACCCACCGGACCAGAATTGTAAAAATAACTTTAAATACTGGAATTCCTTAAACAGTACTGGTTCAAGTCTTACCTTTTAACTCCTGGATTGTATGTTTCTCACCACCATATTCTTTGGGTAGCGTCGTTCTGTCTATAAGGTCGTATATTACAGATATATGTTTAATACATTGGAGTCGGCTGAAGAGTTTTGCGGAGAGAAATTGTTTAAAAATACCGACTACTAGACCTACTAGCTTTGATTCTGAGATTATATGGATACTTAATAATCTCATTCCAAAACCATCCTGTAAAAATATTTTTAATAATATCGTAGTACATCTTTTAAATAAATTCTTAAGTTCTGTTACAATATCATCTACATACTGTACAGTATACATCATTGACCTCTAAGTATATATGGACATGAAATACCTACGGATAAAAGTTTGCCATTGGCTTCTAAATACTCGTATGGCTACCATTCTGACACTATAAGGATGTCTAGAAAAAGTAGAGTATCGATATCGATACATGATGTATTAGTGACGATTGGTAGCCAAGTTTAGGTAAATAGATGAGAATTATTATTTACCTACCGAATTAACTTGCAACTGTCAATTTACTTACTTAGTGCTACTCAATTGGTTAATAAATAGGGAAATTTGATGATACGAAAGAAAGAAAAACGACTTTACTTTTCAAGAGCAGGTTTTTTTTACATTGTGGTGGGCAATATGTTTATTATTTATATAAGTTAACTCTTTATATTTATTACAAGATTTATTATCCTTACAAAAAAAATCAGATTACATTCAAACCACTTTCTTTATTTTAAAGTGAACACTTGAAAGAATTCTTATTACGCTTGACTGTGATTGATATTTTCACTGGCAATGTTATACATTCATATCTTGTACAAATATTTTTTTCTGGGAACTTAAAATGAAATATCGAGAATTGTAAAAAGACATCACTATAAAATTGAACACTAAATATGGCATTCTTGGCAAGCATGAGAACTGTCGTGACGTCACTTTAAATCGGCGCCAAAATGAGCATACACAAAAATGACGTTATCTCTTTTGGCGTACATAATATTATCAGTATTTCTTAAAAAGAGACCAAGAGATGTTAAGTTATATGTCGATTCCAACGGTATTTAGACAACTAAATTTGCTACAGAAAATTGTTGCATTTTTTTATACATTCCTATTTCTATGGTACTTCTATAACCTGTATTATTTATGTCACAAACAACTAAATGCATCATAAATAACATGGACCTAATCCGCCAAGGCTGTACAGAGTGTGTGCTTTGCCTGAAATGTAAAAAAATAATCTATTTGACAACTAATTTGACATTTGACGCCTACCTGCTATTGGCTCCAGATGATTTTCCTTCAAATAAACTATTCAGTTTTTTATTGTTAAATTAAAAAATAAGTTGTTTTGTCAAATTCTAACGTTCGCATATTGTTAATTATTAAAGAAAGTATCAGATTGACCAGTAGAGAACACTTTTAAGTAGTTTATATAATTTGAACAGATTTAGTGCATACAAAAAAATCTTTTTGTTGGTGCAGTTAGAAAAGAGGGTGTCTGTGATATAGATTTGATTTCAAAGAAAAGCGTTGATAGATTAGAGCATTTTAACCATTGTGTCGTGTCTGTTGGTTCCAGGGCATACTTTGAGTGGAAAGTGGTCCATCTCCTTTAAATGGAACCACATTGAGGTCGTGACCTACCTTTCAAATAAGAATAATCAAAATCTGATCGTTATTGGCAGAGTTATAGCATAACCAACAAACATATAAAAAATACTAAGAAATGATAACTTCCTTCTTTTTGGAGTCTTTTAAAACTATAACAAGACGTAATGAGAAGTTGTCTCTCGTCAGCAAAAGAGCCATCTGCTTGTTCGCTGTTCTTTAAGTAAAATAAGTTTTATTACATTAACGAGGTAACCATGGCCTATAGATACCATAGATGTTGCATGTGCGTCACTGCCCTGAGGCCGGGAGGCCTATTGTGCAAGTGTACCGGCTACCCTACCCTCTAAAATGGAATATGACAGTGTCATTACGGCGGCAGGAATAAGTAGGTCAGTGGATCCCTACCCAGGCAAGTTGCTGCTCTGCACCTTACAACCAGTAGTCTTGTTGCTGATGTCGTATATTTTAACTTCTACTGGACCTGGACCCGGCCCACATAAGGAAAACATAAGCTGCATTATGTGTTTATTAATTTTAACTATCGGGAAACTTTTATGGATCACTTCTGACATGAATTTCTTTCGCTAAGATCTGACGATCTGATCTGATGGGTAAACTTACCTGTAATATAGGTAACAATTGCCTTAACAGTAATAAATCTAAGTGAGCAGCTAACTGGACCAAATTGAGGCCAGATACATCCAAAACGAACCTTATACCAACTACACAATCGTTCAGTCTCAAATATTCGCTCGCCTGGAACGAAAAACAAAAAATGTGTATGTGTATTAGTACACATTAGTAGTTTATTTGTTAACATTAGTTAGTAGTAGTATTTTTATGTACAAAAAGTGAAGTTGCTTTAAGGCACCAATTTTCGTGGAGCGTTACAGAAAAGAAGTTTCATTTAAAAAAACTTTATGAATCGCGTAGTTTTTGCTGTGTTGGCCAAAAACCACGAAGAACGAAGTGTCAAACTCGGTGATAACATTCTGTTTTTTTGTGTAGCATAACTAGAGGTAAATGAATGTAACCGAGATATGTCACTGCCAATTTCTCTCATATTACGTCGATAAATAAGTTTTACTTCAAAAGTTCTTTTTTTCTAGAAGTCTATACTTTTATAAAAACCATCTAAATGAAAATGTTATTATTTCCATGAATGTGTGGAATTGGCACATCACCCGAATTTCGAGACACATTACCAAAATTTGTTTCTTCCTTATTTTAAAATTTGTATACAATAAAAAAGTATTATAATATTACATTATTTATATTTATAAGATGTTGGCACGCGTAGCAACTAATCCCAAATACTCTTCTCAACTAAATATTTAGCAACGGCATGATAAATTTTTTCGTATATTTTCATCAATTTCAAATATTTTTATTTTTTTTTTATTTTAAGGATTGTGAAAAAAAACTCATATCATCAAAAGAAGTCTGGGGTGAGATAAAAACAAAATAAGCGCAAAGAAATACCCTGGATATGATTTGATAACAGGTATCATATTGAAAAATTTACCCAGGAAAGGAATAGTAAAACTCACAACTGTGATTAATCATATTGATTGAAATATGTACCTAGTTCTTGAAAGGTGGCAGAACTTATTATGGTTCACAAGCCCCTCAAACTTTCTCACGAAGTTACATCTTATAGACCAATCTCACTGGTAAGATGTCTAAGCTATTTAAGAGAAAAAACAGTGGCGTATAAAATTGAATTCAGCTGAGTCTACTCATATATTTTACAAATAAGAAACTAAAATACATACCTATTTAAATTAATGAACACAGTGTGCCGTATCCAAGGTATTTAGCTGTGTTGGAGCATAATATCTTTATATGGCAGTCGATAAAAAGTTTCGCTGGAAAGCTCATGTGAAAAAGACACGGGAAGAGTTGAACATATGTTATAAAAAAGTTGCCTTACTGGCAGACATTCCAAATTGTCTGTTAAAAATAAACTATTAATACATGATATAAGCAAGGCTAAGACCAATATGGGTTTGCGATATTTGTGAAATCGTTAGATCTAACGATTACAAAATAAATTACTGAGAGACATTGAGAATGTGCCCTGGTATGTGAGAAACGTTGATCTCCACCGAGACTTTAGGATGGAGTTCGTCGGTGAAATAATGAAAACAAAATGCCGAAGTTCTACAGCATAGACTTGATCATGTGAATATCGAGGCAATCCGGCTCCTTGATACCACAGACACAGTAAGAAGGCTAAAAACGACAAAGTCGTGAGGTCTAGTGTAGTGTAGTGTACCTAGTACTAGTAAGTGTTAGTGATTAAAGTCCGTAATAAAGATGTGTCTATAATATTTTTTAGAAAAACTAAGTAAAAGTTAATGAACTTATTTTAGAAACAGTAACTTTGTAGTTGAAGTGAAATGAAAATTCCTCATTAGTCTATAGGAATTAGTCTATATTAGTCTATAAGAAATTTAAAGAAGCCTCTTACTTAACAAAACAAAATTCAAATCTATAAGCAAATTACAATTTTAAAATTAGATGCTAAGTACTCACCACAATTAAATATTTTAAAATCATCATAAGCTCCGTCTGATTAAAATCAGCAGTGTTTACTTTTAAGAAAAATAATCTACAGTAATCTGTAGATATTTTTCGTGGAAAAAAGGCGGAGCTGAAAGAATAAAGAATAATAAATAATGTTGTTCCTGGACATAATTGAAAATGTTTATACACTGTTCACATGACACGCATCTTTAACTTTTAAATGCTTATACATACTTCCTTGGTTATTCCAGCTGTTTGTTGGCTGATGCTAATTGTCGTTGTCGAATTTCCTTAACATCAGGCTACTTTTCTTGTAGTATAGAAGTAGTTTTGCGGGTGGGAGTGCAATGTTCCAAGTAGTAGTGCCATGTTTCGAGTGGTAGTGCCACGCTGTTTGTCTGTCTGGATGTTGCTAAATGGGCCGGCACACCCGGGGACTTACCACTGTCTCACTTAAGAGCGGGGGAAACAGACCGACTCGTTGAGCACATACAAATAGCTTCCGATTCTGTGTCTGAGCAGTTCATCCGCATTCTTGGTGATTTCAACGCCCATCATGGTGACTGGCTGTGGGAAATCATACGCCTTCACTGCTGCTCCTGACCTCTCATTCAGAGCACGATAAAGTCTCTGTCAATGCTCCTCTTGGATCTTCCGATCACTGAATAATCCATAGTGCAGTGTCCATTACACCTTGTGTGCGGCTACAGCCATCGGGCCTACGTTGAGTGTGGCATCAGATTGGGACGAGGTGCGATCTTTTTTTTGCATCTCAGTGTTCTGAATGTAACGGAACATACATAGGTCAAACAGGTCGGAGTTTTCAAACACGTTACAAAGAACATATAGCGGCGTTCAGAAATAAATATTTCGATAAATCCCATTTTGCAAAATATCTCTTGGCATCTGGTCACACTTTGGCTAGTGATCACTCCTTCAAAATAATTCATACTTGTGAAAAAGGAATTAGGCTAAATATTTTAGAACAATTAGAAATCATAAAACACAATAATGTGTCCAGAACATTGTTGAATGAACAAATAAATATATCGAATTCCCCATTATTACGAATTTTTAGCAGCAAGCGAGTCGAACAGAATTCCACAATCGATTCGTGAAGCGGTTACGAATAATTGATATTGGGGGGTTTGGTCTATATACGGCGCAATCGAGGCGGCGGCAAATCACTCGTGTGTCGTCGTTTGTACGGTACGGTCAAATTCCTGAGGATGCCTCGGTGTAGAGGCGAAACGTACGTCGAGTGCGATTTGGTGTTCTCTGTGGTGAGTGCTTCGA
>NJDC01001496.1:42555-56689 GCA_002245475.1 Calephelis virginiensis
ACGCGGAATTAGCAAAATAAAAGCTTATTTTACATCTGTTATAATGGATTTCCGCAAAGTAACGCCTGATTCAATAAAATATCTCCCGATTGTTATCAAATTGTGTGCTCCTGAGCTGGCACCGGTTTGAACGCAACTTTTCCGGCTCTTCTATTCATCATGCGTTGTACCGTATTCATGGCAGACCACCTTAGTACACCCAATCCCTAAAAAAGATAACCACTCGGATCCAACCAATTAGCGGACCATAGCTATAACTTCCTTGTTTTCCAAAGTTATGGAATCCATAACAAACAGCCAGCTCTTAAGGTACCTAGAGGAGCAGCAGCTGTTAAATGATCGTAAATACGGTTTTCGTCGTGATCGTTCAGCTGGAGATCTTTTAATTTACTTAACACACCGATGGCCGTAAGCGGTTGAAAGCAGAGGAGAAACATTGGATGTCAGTTTCGCCATAGCAAAAACCTTTGATTGGGTTTGGCACCAGGTGCTTCCATTGAAGCTTCCTTCTTACGGTCTTCCTGAGAATTTATGCAAATGGGTCATTAATTTTTTGACGGAGCTAAGCATCAAGATCAAGCTTGTCAATGCTGGTTTTCCCCAAGGCTGTGTGATTTCTCCTACTCGGTTTCTTCAGCATATCAATGATATATTTTTGCAAATTAGTTACACTCATTGCTATGCAGACGACACTACTGGGGAATCCTTATACTTTGGCGGGCAAAATATGTCTCGGGAACATACTATCAAGAGCCGGATCCAACTTGTGTCTAAAGTTGACATTTGTTAACATTTATCTAAAATTTCGTTTTGAGGGGCCAGCAGAATCTGGTGCAATTTAACTGTAGTAAGACACCAGTTTTCGCGTTGTCCACTAAAAAGACTCCCTTTGTCGTATCTCCTCGATTTGAGAGCGTTTTCCTAACTGCCACAGCCTGCATTGGTATACTCGGCGTTAACATTTCGAGTGTTGTTCAATTTCGTGGTCATCTGGAGGAGAAGGCTAAAATAGCCTCGATAAAACTTATGCATAATAAGCGAGACGCTTCCAACCATACAAAGCGCAAATTCAGCCTCACTTAGAGTACTGTTTTCAACTCTGTGTATACAGATGGGTCTAAAGGGGACAAGGGACCAGGGGCTGCTTTCTATGACCAGACTTCAAATTATAGAGGGTTATTTAGATTTAATAATAACCATATTTGTGTGATGACCGTGGAGTTGCTAGCAATTTATCAGGCTATTTTGTATTTGACTGAAAGGAATATACAAAGAGCTGTAATATTGTCAGATAGTAAGAGTGTGTTACAACATCTGGCTCGCTGTTCCTCTGCTTACAGAGGTCAGACGATAGCCTTTGAAATTTTATATTATATAAATATTTTAAAACAGAAAAAAGCAAATTTCAAACTACAGTGAATACCTTCACACATTGGAATAAGTGGTAATGAAGAGGCAGATAAAAATTCAAAATTAGCAACAACAGAGGGCAGTTTGATTAATTTTGCGCCAGATTTTAATGAATATTTCACAAAATTAAAAAAAATATGTTTTAATAACTGGAAACTTTATTTTAATAACAGATGTAAAGAAAAAGGTATTTGGTACAAAAGTATACAAGGGGAACTTCCTTCCTCCCCTTGGTTTAATACTGGTGTCCATAGAAATTATGTTAAGTTAGCAATAAGACTACGTTCTGGACATTATCCATCTGCAAATTTTGCATACCTAATGAAAAAAAAAAGATTCACCTAATTGTGAAATTTGTAATAAGATAGAAGATGTGCAACATTTGCTGATGGAATGTGGTCGGAACAAAAATGAAAGAACATTACTGGTGCAAGAATTTCAGTTAAACGAAAACAGTGTAGGTTTAGTGCAGGAAATTTTGTCAAGTCCAAACACAGAATTGGCAAAAAAATTTTTTCAACTAGCTAACGATATTGGTTAGCTAGTTGACAAAATAACAAAATTTAGGTATAGTATAATTATTATTAAGTATTTAATTTTTATATATTTAAATTTTTTTTTTGTAATATGAGGGACAAAAGTGTGATCGGGTACGATGGGGTTGACATGTCTTTGAACAAAACCCCTCTAAAACATAAGATTTAAAAAAAAAAAACTCTGTGTAGGGGCTCCACAGTACCAGCTCCTTTCATTTGACCGCATTTAACGTAAAGCAACACGAATTGTCAATGACCGTGCAATTGTCTAGCTATGTTCACTTAGCGTTTTCTACCATTCCATCATGGGGAATGCTCTGAGGAGTTGTTTGGTTTAATTCTAGCTGCTGATTTCCACCTTCGGACATTGCGTCAGAGTTTAAAGTATCATGCCCATAATATTGATGCGTGGCGATCTACAACTGTGCGATTCCGAAGATATTTCTTACCCCGCAAAACACCTGTATGGAATCAGTTACCGAGGGCGGTATTCCCAAACGATTATAACTTAGAAAAAGTTGGTCTGTGATACTCCTGGTGTTGCGGATGTCCGTGGGTGGCGGTGATCACTTTCCATCAGGTGACCTTTTTGCTCGTTTGCCTCCTCTTGCATAAAAATATAGTGCCACTAAATTTTTTGTCAGAAATATCATGACCACAGCGTTACAGATAGCAGAGTGAGGTCAGCGTTTTAAACGTATGTATCAAACTGACGTAATCGATATGATTCTTAGTTACTCTTACCTTAAATTGAGGTTAATTCGGGCGTTATTTTTTTTATTTTAATGTAGTTATATGATAAGAAAGCGAACACGTGGCTCTCTTGGTATAAGTGAGAGTCAGTAGTAAGGGAACGTACCCATACTACTTGACCTAATTTTTAAGACTTATTGACCCCGGGACGGGAGGGACCCGTCGGTAACCACTCGTAGTATACGCAAAGTCCCCCCCCCTTCAAGTTTTTAGGTAGTAATGTGCCTGTTTTCAATCAGCTGACGTATCAATATACTTACGTCAGTGCCACTAGCTGTGAGTTTGAGAAGCACGCAAAATTGCGCGTCATATTCGAGTATAGTCCGAAATTTCTATTGACGAAATAGACTACGTAACAAACATCTGTCAAACCCCCTCCCTCTCGTGACTGATCGTAGTATTTTAAAGACCTCCCTCCCCCCCCTAAATGGGTTGCGTAGTGTAGGTACGTTCTCTAAGAGAAAAGCGTAGCTTATAGACACCATAGATGTTACAGATGCGTCACTGTTCTGTAGTCGGGATGTGTAAGTGCCCTACCCTCCAGACCGGAACACGACATTCATGTCCATAGTGGTGACTGGAAGTAAGGAGATGCATTCCAACCAGCGAAAGTTGCTGCACAGTGAAACAGTTCCACCAAAGTGCTCGTTAGTAACGACCCACTTAACCTATGCTCGCCCCTTGCAAACGGTCTGGTAGAGAAGCAGTCGGTCTATTCTACACAGGTAACCCTAAACTCGACACAGGTTTATAAGGCACTGAAATCATGTCAATCATGAAAGCTAAATGTACATCTCCTCTTAATATGACCTCTTATGAATCACTTACAAAATGTCCCGTGCCCTTCCAAAATCTGTAGCAACATTCACTGGTTCGAAGAAATCTGGCATCAAACTCCTTAACGTACATAGGTTGTCCATCAAAACCTTCGCTCTTTCCAGTGATCCTTTACGCGTAATTATTGCTGTTTCTAAGTAATTACGAGCTGAAACAATTTTTTTAGACATTTTGAAAAAATGAGGTTATGTGCCTTCATTTTTTCTCAGTCTTTCCGAACTCTATTTCTAAAATCCTTTTTTAATTTGAAAGGGTGTTGTTCTGAGATAGTCTTCTTGTCACCAAGTCCGGATCTAAAGATGGCTTCCCGTGAAAATCGAGAAAAATAGTCATTTTTTATGTATTTAGATGATGAGACAAAGCTAAGAGAGCTAAAGAGATAAGAGTTTTATTTGCAGTTTTTTCAACTAATCAGTTTTGCTTGTGCTTAATAGCGAAATCGGTTGCCTGAAAAATATTAAGAATGTATTGTGAAGAATATGTATAAAAAATAATCTCCATTTCAGGTAGTAGTCGCATAACGTTGATTTAATTGATTGTTATAACATTGCCGTACAAACCACTATAATTAGATTCTATCTAATATTTAATAATGTGTTTATACTCGCCACGATCTAATAAATAATGTTACCTAAATCACCTGTCATCTTATCACCTATTGCCTCTAGCGGTCCAGGTGTTGGTCTTGACTGCTTGAAGTCCCGGATTCGAATCCCGGGTGGGGCAACAAAAAGAAAATTTGGGTTTTCCAATTTTCTAATAAGAAAAAACCTTGCTCGGGATTGGATATGTGCCCGGTTGGCGATAGGGTTGCCTTCTATCACATTGTGGGATTTAGGCTTTAGATTTAGGCTTCGGCTAGTCGTGGGTGATCTGGTTGTGCCTCTGCCCACCAAGTCGGGGATGTGGGCGTGAAGATATTAGGACTTTTTTTTAATAATTGCCCTTTTCAAATTATGGCTATAATCTGAAAAAAAAATTTAAGTTATGATTGTTATCTATATATTAATACGTGATGCCAAAATTTTGGACCCCTTTTTACGCAAATTGTGCGTACGGAGGAGCATAAAGTTTGGCACAATTATAGTTTATGTGTAGGAGAAGGGCAAAACACTAATATTTTTTAATAATAATGCTTATAAAGTACATTAAATCAATAAATAAAACATTACCCACACTACCATGCATTTGACACACAGAAACAAATATATTGATGATAACGGTAAAAGATTACAGATGGTGCTCTAAAAAGTTTGGAAACAAAGTAGTCGGTCTTAAGAAATGAAGTTGGCGGTCTTATCAACCAGATATTCAAATTTATTATGGTCTGATTTCGACCAATGAGCGACCACTAGTAATATTTATTTGTCATTGCCGTACAAACAAGTATAATTGGATTGTATCTAATATTTAATAATGTGTTTGTCCTTGCCAAGATCTAGTAAATAATATTACCTAAAAATATCTATTAAAAAACTTACGAAAATCCTTCTTTTTTAAATGTGGCTGCGATTTGATCCACTCATCTAAAATATCTATAGCTTCCTCCCTTCTCTCAGGGTCATTTAAATTATATTTTGAACGTACATATTCCGCTGTGTCAACTGTCACTTCTAAAATCTTTGTATTCCTTGGACGGTCCATATCTGAGTTACGTCTTAGAGATTTTACTGCTACTAAATCTTAGTTTAAGTGCTTTTGTGACCACAAGGTCATTGTTTAGACTTAAGTGATACAGCTCCACTTAAAAATAATAAAACTTGTTTAAATTATCAAATAAGTAGACGTACAATCACAACATGTTTTTTAATTCTTGCCAATCCCAATTATACTTGTACATAATTATGATTACTGGTGTTAAGCTCAGCGTTCAGTTCTCGAAATTATATCAAGAATTCTATATACAAAATATAATAAATTCTATAAATATAGTCATAGTACGAGTATAATCTATTTTTGACGGTAAAGTAAAGGCACCCAGGATGCGAAATGTAGAATCTCTCAAGTCACAAGTATCTTATGAACTTCCCCGTGTTGGTCCGGGGTCCTTTGCAGAATAGACCATCTGTTTTCCTGTGCCAGGCAGCTCAAAAAAGGTGAGCATAGGTTTACCGTCACTAAAACAGTGACATCTGACTAGTTGGTAGAGTTTCGCAGCGACTCACCTGGATTGGTACCACCGTCTTATCTATTCATGTCATGTCAGTCATGGCGTGTTTCGGTTTGGAGGGTAAGGTAGCCGGTAAACTTACTTTTGCTCGAAGCCTAACATTCCAGCCTCAGGTTGGAAACGCACCATTACCAGCTTTGGTATCTCTAGGCGGCGTGAATTTTTAAACATCAGGAAATCCATTTGCTTTTTGCCTTTCAATATATTTTTAATGGTGAGGAAAACCGTCTAAATGATGAATAAGAGGTACAACCGACTTATGACATACGCGAGCGCATCTTATAATATTTTTGGCTGACGTATCTGCGATGACGGTAATGTATAATATGTGTCATAAGTCAGGTTGCAGTAATGATTGATGAACATTGATGATATCATTTTTTAAAGTTCCTACTCTCATACGTCACGCTTAAATCTTCAGTTTAATTAAATATGCACTACTGCTTCTAGAGCGTCAGATCAATAAAACCACGTTGCATGTCAACGATATAGTTAAGATATTGTGGATGGGAAACACAGGAGAAATATATGACTTAGTGGTGACCTGCCTGCTATAAACAATCGATGATGTAATTTTGGGCTCCAAATGAACTAGGTAAAGAATGGCGATTGGAAAGAACAAGGCGTATCAATAACATATCGTAAATAATAATATCGTATGCAAATAAAACCAAAATAGCACATGAAAGAGATTTAGTCTGAACGTATTCAAGAGTTTTAGTAGACGTAGTAGCACTGGAACAAATAAATGAATTTGTATATCCCGGTAGTGCTTTTTGCACAGATAGTTTGACTGTCGGCAATCGTAACATTAAGATCAGAGAAATAGTGAGATTAAAAATAAGTATTTTGTTACAATAATGAGTAAGAGCATGTTCCGTTATTTCGTTAATGTTGTAAGAATGGCAGATGAAAGATTGCCAGTACAGACGTACATTGCGAAATTGGATGGACGTACTTAGTTACCCGGAGAGACCAAAGTTGACATTCCATAGACAATTTAACCCAGGGCCAACTCTTGCCATCACAGTCTCCAGAACCAGCTTCTTTGTATGAAAAAAGTAATGAATGTGAAGGAAGCTAGTGACACTTGGTACTCGATATTCTCTGCCAATCCAGTAAGGGAATAGGCGTGAACATATGTATTTTATAAAGAAAGACTTAAAACCCAATATTTCTTTAAATTTTCTCAATAAAATCTCTCCTTAACCCATCTATAAGTTGGTGGACGCAAATTGGTCCATGGGTAGGCGTAATCTGGATTTTGTGGACGCGAACTGGCGCCTTATTTCGATTATTTTAATTATTGAAAAATAATCGCAAGACATTCTGGCTAAAACTTAGCTTCATCCTAAAATAGATCCTACTAAAGTAGGTTACAATATAAGTTAATTCAAAACTAGATCTAGAGCATTTTTATATTTTACTTCAAACCTGCAAACACCCCTAAGTGGACGTAAACTGGCGAAACAACCCTATTATACCAATAAGCATATGACGTTTGTGTCTGTAAAATACATGATTGTGTATGCAAATAAAACTTTATCATTCAAACAAATCCAATAACTATAGTGGTATTTGTAATATCTAGTTAAATATTACTTGCAACTCTCAGTAAGGAGTTTTGGTGCTAACGAGAGAAAAGATGGTCGAAGTTTTTTCATAATTATTGAATTTCGTGTTGATATTGAGTGAAATTTGTCAATTTTGGTGGCATTTTGTACAATTTTGTTCAGTGAAAGTGCACAAATGAAATAATCATGAAGAAATTAGCGTATCGTATATTTCCTCGTTGCCGCCAAAACTCATTACATGAGCTTGTGTAAAAAGGCCACCGTTTTACCCAAGAGTCTGACATGACTTACTGACGACTTATGATTGATGACTAATTAAAATAAATTTAAATTGATCTAAATTTTGATGCAAATTACTACTTGACTAATGGCTAAATACTAACGTGAATGCCAAAACCTAAAGAAAGAAAGAAAGAACTCTTAGTAAGTAATATGCTCATAATATATTCAACGATAAACTGGCACCACCTAGTGGAGTGGAGACTACCCTAGGGAAACAAAAAATCTAGCTTCTTTTTAGAAAACTGAATAACTCTTCTAAAAACTAAAAAACTCAGGGTATCGAATTTCCAAGTTTTCTAAGAGTTAATTTCTAATTTTAAAAACTTATAAATTCTGGGTATTGAATTTCTAAGTTTTTTACTACATTATTGGGTCTATTGGCTCAACTTCCACAAATAATATCTACTTTTATTTATTTTGTATTAGCTACCTACCTTACTATACCTACTATACTACATACTATATATTATATACATGTACTAACTTAGCATTAAATAGTACAGCTTTTCTTCACATTGCAAAATAACAAATTACCTTTAGTTTTAATAAGGAAAAAAATGATTTTTGTCAAATTTAGAAAAAATAGACTTTTTAGGGATTCTATACGGATTAAAACATAGGCTGTTAACATTGGTTTGCATTCGCGTGGAACGTAGATTTAATACAGGGATTGAAATCAGATTGTAGGTCTAAAGTTTCTTAGGCTAGTTACGGATAATCTGGTTTTACCTCTGCCTTCTTCTTCTTCTTCTTAGGCGTGAATATTTTGTTCATTAAATCAGCATCCGCGTCAACATCAGCTGATATTCATTTTAAAAATCTGCATCATCACAACAGCCCTGATCCAAATTTTGTTTTTTTTTCAAAGTTTCCACTGAGGTCCCTTTTGTGGAAGGCGTGATTGAGGCGTGATTACAGCCTATGATGACGCTTTATCCAAATTGATATGAATGTAATGTAAAAGGAAACCGTTTATTTCAGCTAAGGATGTAAGAGTTCAGTTGATAATGTAGTGTTGGAGCAAGTGAATGAAATTGCATAACTTGGTTGCGCTTTTAGCAGGGATGGAAGGTACACCGCGGATGTAGAGAGGAGAGTGTGTGCAGGGAAGTGTAAATGGAGCATTGGGTTGGTTGGTTCAAAGCGAGGTTTTGAGTCAAAAATCTAGACTCGCTTTTCATTATTGCTTATTCCAACGTTATTGTATGGAAGCGAGAGTTGGGTATGTCAGAAAAAGCATGAAAGTAGGATAACTGCGGTCGAAATAAGAGCGCTACGGAAAATCTGTGGTGTAACGCTTGCTGACCGCATTCGTAACTGAGATCCGAGAAAGAGTAAGATTGAAAGAAAGTGTTGGTGTTAAAATGCGAAAGGGCATGCTCCGCTGTTTCGGTCATGTGGAAGGAATGACAGATGAAAGATTGAGAAAGCAGATGTACAATGCGAATGTGGATAGATGTAGGTACCAGGGGAGACCGCGTTTGACATTTCATTATGAGATCACTCGGATATTATCCGAGGATGGTGTCAAGAGTCCCCAAAACCGTCATGTTTGTATGAAAATGGTAATGAATGTGAAGGAAGCCAGACAGGTTTGTCAGAATCGTGAGGTCTGGCACTCGATACTCTCTGCCTACCCCGTAAGGGACTTGGCATGAAGATATGTATGTATGTGTATGTTTATTTCATATAGACCACACAGCAAGTATTTACGAAGCGTCTATATGGTTCTAAACGGATCGAAACATTTTGCTGAGAAGATCTGGCGACAAAAATTAGGCGGACTTTTTTCCTATTTTTATTTAGAAATATTACACAATTCAATATATTTTATAAAGAGTAATCGATCCCAATTATTATCTGGCATATATTTTCAATCCGAAAACAATCTTTTTATACATAATTTAGATTTAATACATTTTTAAATTTACTTAAAGGTTAGTCTTTAATGTATTCGGGAAGTTTATTGTAAAGTGTATAAAAAGGCCTATGAACAAATAGTTTACTCTGCGAAGACTAGACACATGCACAGCAATAGTACTATTTTTGTTCCTTGTATTCACATAATATGTTAATCATTATTTTATTTAAAGGGACATATTACAATAAATTTTAAGAAATGTTTTAGGACATTACAATTTCTTTATGTTTTTCTTTGAGGGAAAAACTTAGCCCAAGGCTACAAATTTCCCATGCAGTTCTTTAACGGTTGATATTAATAACCTATCTAAAGATCTATTATATTCTAAAGATTTGTTACTAAGATATTTTTATTAATTAATGATAAAATTACAACGGTTACCTGGCAACTGACTGATCTAATAGCATAATCTCTTATCTTAGATAGGTTATAAATATTCGCCATAAGCAGATATAAAATTAAAAGAACGTGTAAATGTTATAGCGGCAAGTTATAAGAGTTAGCACAATCAATCACGATTCTAAAATTCTAAAATACTAGAGTCGAACAAACAATAAAAAAATGTTATACCTGTTTTTCGTTAACAATGACCAAAAGCAATTATTTAGTAATTAATCCCTTTTATCTGTATTATTGTTATTCAAGTTATCAAAAATATGTATTAAGTTACAGATTCAGTTGAGTTTGTAGTTTCATAATGAAACTAACGATTTGATATTTAGACTTATAATATGTACACAAAACACACACACACACACACACACACACACATGTGCGAAGTTTGCATGAGACAGCTAGCACAAACTAGTAAGAGATACTGGTGCCGATTCGCTTGGTACAAACTAGTCTAAACTAACCTAAAATTAGATTTAGAGCTGTCTAATCACGTTTGGTATTCTGCTGTACACATCTAAACTAAAATTTTAGCTTGACAGATCTAAAACATTTTAGTCGTTCAATTTAGGTTTTTCGTATTCTGATGTGCATGTTTTATGTCAAATTTCACTTAAAATTACAAATGTCACTTAAAATTTAAAGCGATTTTTTTAGAAGACGATTAAACTTAGTTTCCATATAAACTACTCTTGTTTTATTACAATTGATTGTTAAGTTATCTTAGGGTAGCTGAAAGTAGCCCTATAATTAAAATAGAAAATTTTATGATATCAGCATTGTTGTAGTTTCGTCTAAAAAGTACTTACTTACCTACGAAATTATAATTCCATAATTCTAACATTAATTTAACATGATCGCCTCCGTGACCGCTGGGTCATTTGACTTCATGAGGTTCCGGGTTCGATTCCTGGGTCAGGCAACAAAATGAAAATCGTTTTTTTTTTTCAATTTTCTATTTAAAAATTGGATTGGATATTATGTGATCAGTTGGTGGTAAGCTTGCCACCTATCACATAGTTAGACATGAAAATTTGGTACTGTGTTGGAACCCTTTTAGTATCTAGTGCTGTATATTTAATAAAGATGCCTTTGATCCCACAAATCAATCAAAGCCACATCTCAATTCCAACCAGCTAAACATTAAAGATGTTATTGCTACTATATTTCAATAGCATTACAATGTAGTTGGCTATAAAATTTACCAAAAAGGTAGGTACCTAATTACTTAGCTACATAAATGCATAATAGGTAATTAGTGTTTTCTTCTTGTAAATTTAAACATCCACCTATTGTTTATTGCATGTGGAAGCATTTTTTATCTAACAAAAACAGGCAGTCAGTAGATGTCCTAACCGTTGGTAGGTACCTACAAAAACTTTAATTTATGTTACAAATTCACATGCCTACACATCAAATTCTTAAAACCACAAACTGAAACTTTATGGCAGAGTTAGTCTTAGACTCGACATAAAAAGCTGTTTGCATTTGGTCTATAAAGATTCATCGAAAGATTTTTTTCAATACTATAGTTGCCGTAGATGGGACAGATATTGGTATAAAAAAAGCCAACAATAAATCACCCCTATGTTCCAGGAAGTCTTTCATATGATACAACAGGATTTTATAATATAAACTGCTAAAAGGTAGGTATATATGGTAAAATTGTTGATTTTTATTGTAATAATAATAATTGTAGTAATAAATTCACTTATAACATTCTGTTACCTACACAATGCAAAGCCCAAGTAATATCTTTGAACCCAAATTTCCATGGTTTAACACACATTACAGCGATTCAGAGGCACCTCATTAACAAAAATATTACATTGGGTTGGTCTGGATCTGTTGAGTTGAATTGACCAGGTGCCTCAGTACCAGGCAGCTCATAAGAGGCGAGCACAAATTATTTTCAACAAGATGAAGTGATGTAGTGCTGTCCAGCTACTTGCCCAGTTACCTGCCACTGCCACCATAATGGCTTGTTATTTTCTGGTCCAGACGGTAAGGTTACCTGTATACTTGCACAATAGCCTTAATATTCCAGCCACAGGACAGCAACGCACATTTAATGTAACATTTATGGTATCTAGGGGCCACATTTGTCTCTTACCATCAGGAAAATCCAAAGTGTGGACTGAAAAGCAACATTTATTAGTAATTTAAAAAAAAACATTCTTGACATTTCTATTGAGACTAATAAAAAGTATATCATTTAATCAGTTGGAAAAGCAAAAAAAATGTGTATGTCACATTTTTGTTATTGAAGTTGAATGTGAGTCTTAACAGACCTGCACATCCTAAGTCATGTGGACAAAATAGATATTTCCATCTTCAAGAAATATAGGTAAAATGTTAAAGTATTAACAATTTTGTGTGGTATTTTGTATTGATAGATCACTATTTGCCACCAACTCCAGACATACTCAGATCAATATCCATGTGATGTTCACGTCTTCGCCAATTATCAGGGGCGATATAAAAATAACAGGAAGGAACATAGCCAAAAATTTATTACAAAATTCAATTTCATATTAAAGGTATTCGTCTTGGGTTTTTTCAGACAACTTTGATGCTACTGCTTGGTATGAAGTTATTAATTTTCTTTATGTTTTGTTGATTAAGTACCTAATAAATTCTTAAAATCCAAATGTTTTCTTTATTAATTATAATTCTATAAAACTTACATTTATAATTGTTCTAGTTAGGTAATAAGCACATAGCTCTCCAGAAAAAACTTTGTCTTATAGACACCATAGATGTTATTTAAATCATTGCACGCATGCATGCTGTTTAGAGGCAGAGGCATTGGGCCTAATGGTTACCTCGATATGACAGAAATCTGTGTATGAGTATTATAAAAGCAACCATATTATTACAAGTAAGAGAGAAAAAGTAAGTAAAAGAAAGGTAAAAAATGTGAAAGATTTTAGGTGAAAATTTGTAAAGTATCTTCTAAATTATTTTATGCAATTTAAATAATATTATCAATGTAATAACATAGCTGAATTGTCTTTTGTACATAAAAAAACAGTTTCTTAAAAATCAAAGTTAGCTAACTCACATCTAAAATTTTATCAAATTATTTTATACATAGACTATCTATATAACTGGATTTTTTGATAAAAACATTAACAATTTTCAAAATGCAACTGAATTTAGGCGCATGTCTTTTTAGTTTTTCTTACTTAATGTAAAAATATACTTACTTTTAAACACAAAATTACATACCCGATTTATTACTTAAATACACCTAACATACATTCACTGAGTATTAAAAAACATCACTGAATTTCTCACTTTTATAATACAATAACATAATTTTATATTAAAAGAAAAGAGTGAGTTATAACACATCACCGTCATTGAAGAATCTTCAGTCCAAGTGACATACAGATAGGTATAAAGATATCCTATTTTACTCTTATTTATACATATTATAATGTAACATCTGAAACCAATCCTTAAATAATATGTGCATATCTTACTATCCCACTACTTTCAATTTAACCCTGTCTCAACCAGTTTCAATAGACTCAATTTTTCAACTTTGAATTGGTTTTAAAGTAACTTTTATTTGTCTTCATAAATGTTAGATTTTGTAATTTTATAATGCACCTTAATGTATTTAAATTACCAATCTCACTCAAAAATCACTCTCAGATCAGTAGTTTAAAAACCTCGTAGATTTTTTTATTCAACTTAGTTAGAATTATCAGACTTTGGTATTTTTTCATGTTTTAGGACATTTTAACTCGCATGTTGTAATGCTGTCTAGGTGGTAAAGTTTTGCTGAGCTTCTTTTTAATCTACTGTTTGGTTTAACTTTTCTTAAACTCTAATACAGGATATCTGGTTCATTACCTGAAAAATAAACATGAATTAAGATAAAACACTAAAAAACCTTTTAACGTTGACGTCCAAACACTACAAACCTTTTGTTTCAACAATTTCCAAATTGGTAATTTTGGAGTATTTCAACAAAAACTTTATAATAAACTTCTCCTTGCTCTTTTCATTTCTTTTTAATTATTAAGTAAAAACAGAAGATGTATATGTATTATAATTGAAATAAAATATTATGTTTTGTTTTACAATTTGTATAATATTATATTAATAGAATAAGGTTATATTGTTTTCGTCCGATTGACTTCTTTCTTTCTTTAGGTTTTGGCCTTCACGTTAGTATTTAGCCATTAGTCAAGTAGAAATTTGCATCAAATTTTAGATCAATTTCAATTAATTTTAATTAGTCATC
>NJDC01001496.1:63765-93901 GCA_002245475.1 Calephelis virginiensis
ACATACTAAATCTATGGTTATTACCCTCATTAGGTATTTTTAAAAATGTTAAATTAAGAAACTGGAAATGCGAGATCCTTATGTTTTCTTTATAAAAACTTCAAGTTAGGCAAACATAATGAAGTTTAATGCTATTACTCATTTATAAGTGGAACGACATTCCGTTTGTTGATAACACCGAGATTAAACTAGGTATGTGATCAAGTTTTGTAAGGACTAGCCCAGACTGGTACCACCGCTTTAGCCTTACTAATAAACATGGACTAAGAAAGAAGTAAGATCAAGTTGACATTATAGTATGTTGAATATCGTTATCGCCTGTATGGTCTTGCAGTCCGGCGTCAGACTTGACTTCTCGAGGTCCCAGGTTTGATCCCAGGGTCGGGCAATTAAAAAAAGATGGAATATGTATATTTTCAATTTTCTAATGAATTGGCGAATTTATTAAAAAAATTTAATGAATTGAATCGGTTGGCGATAGATAGGCTTGCCACCTACCACATTATAGAACTTAATGTCTTCGGCTAGCTGGGTGCCCTGGATATATCTCTGTCTACGTCTTTGGAGATATGAATGTGAAGTTAATTTTTTATAGTCTGTTATCACATGTTAATAGAGACTATAATAAGAGGTTGAAAGGTAGATGTTCGGGCAACAGCAAAGTAAAACACCAGTAGTATCTGTGTCTAAAGACGACGGATGTTTTTAACGACTAAGGGCTGATTTCACCGATGTTGAAAACAGAGTTTAGCAAAACTAAATTCAGAGTAAACGAGTTTAATTTTCTGTTGTGATCCGTATATAAACAAATGCAATTACTCTTTTAAAATTAACAAAATTATTATCTTCATCCCATGGGAATCTACATGACACATGAAATAGTTCATAAATAAAATATTAACAACAATTAAAATTTCTCTGACTATAAAATTGCCATTATTGTCACTCTTGACAATTGCCTAAGGCTTAACATATATAAACAAAATAAATAATCCCTGGACAAATCACACAAATTGAATCTAATCCCAAAGTAAGCAAATTATATGCTTGTGTTATGGGTGTTAGTCAACGATACTAGTACATAGAAATACCTACTTAAATAGATACCAGAATAAATTTAATAAATAACCAGACTCGGAAATGCAGACATCTAAATGTTTATCACACAAATGCCTGCCCCCGTCGGGAATCGAACCCGAGCCTCGCGGTTGGTCGATGTAGTTAGGCGAGTACGCTAGCCACCCGACCAACGAAGCGGTCAACAAGATGGTGTCCGCCAGACACCATATTACTGGTTCACCGCAATCTTATAGCATTATTTCAACCCACGTCTACCAACTAACTTCCTTCTAGGCTTCCGTCTCCCTTTAATCGACTTTTAAAAACCTGAAAGTGCCGGGTACTCTAGCGTAATGTTCATTGTACTCTCCCTTCACTCTGAGTGACTCGTCTGCATTCGCTTCACTCATCTCTTTTAAATGCTGTAAGTGTTCATCAGATGACAATTCTTCAATCCAAATATCTAGAAACAAGGCAATTTTGTTACACTGGTGGTCGCCCGTTGGTCGAAATTCGATCATAATAAATTTTAACATCTTGTTGATAAGAACGCCATCTTCATTTCTCAAGACCCACTACTTTGTTTCAAACTTTTTAATGCGCCATCTGTGATCTTTTATCGTTATCGTCATTATCATTTATGAAAAATATTAGCGTTTTGCACATCTCCTACACGTAAAATATAAGTGTGCCAAATTTTATGCTCCTGCGTCTGCGCAATTTTCGAAAAAAGGGGTCCAAAGTTTTGGCATCACGTATTAACATATAGATTATGTAATCATCTTGTGAGTTATCGCTTCTGTGGTCTAACGGTCTGGTGTTGGATTTGACTTAATAAGATCTCAGATTCGAACCACGGGTCGGATAACAAAAAATAAATAATGTTTTTTTTTAATTTGATTCGGGTTTAGATGTGTCCGGCTGTCGGTTTGCCACATTGAGGGACTTCATGTCTTCGGTTAGTCGTGGGAGCACTGGTTCTACCTTTGCCTACCTCTTCGGGAATAAGGGCATGAAAAATCAAATCTAATAATATTTATTCAACGTAGGTACACTTGTCAACGTCAAAACATAACATTTTTTTTTGTTTAAGTTTAAGAAGATTTTTTAAGTCGTTTGTATTTACATCTAAACACAGACTAACTCAAGTTCAGGACAGTACGCTTTTACAATAAACTTTCCGATCTTATAAAATACCTGCCATTAAATAAATTTAAAAAATGTGTCTAAGTGAAATTGTATAAAGAAGGTTACTATATCGTTGCTGAATATCTATCGGATAAGAGTGCTATGGATTAATTGCTTCTCATACCAATCTCTTACTTGTAATGATATATAATTGGTATAGAATAAGGAAAAAAAAGACAGTGCGCTGAGTTTCTTGCCGAAACTTTTCAGTGTGTGGCCGCATTCGGATCCGGTGGTAGTTTTAGTATTCTATTCTTAGCAACATTGCAGATAAATTTTGCAAAGGTTACAATTTTTTTTATTTCCCGATTTAAGAGCCATGGTTGCGTTTCCGAAAATTTATATGTAAAAGAGGTGAGTACAGTTCGGACAAAAATCAAATTGCGCGTCCCGCGAAGTTCATTATGTAGATACTTCTACAATTGAGTGCAACTTTCGGTATAACCACTTATTTTTATCCGCCGATCCGATTCCACTTGCCATCAGTAATAGGCTACTGACCTATCTTCAGCTTCTTGTTAGAATCCCGAACTAAAGAGAACACGCACGCAACTATTTCACATTAATTATCTAAAAAATAAGAAAATTGTGCCTAATAATATTTATTACACATGAATCCAAAAACTTGTTTGTTTGTCAAAATATCCAAACTTATTTTTAAAATAAATACATGGTATAATTACAATAAAAAATGAGACGAAGCGCGAGTTCCATACTCGCGCCTAGTCGAATGACTGAGCAAGAACACAGTAGGATGTTATTGATATCATCATTCAACCCAAGTTTCCACATTTCAGGTACACTGTCCGATTTGATATCGTATAAAATTTTTGCAGCAGCTACTTGAATGCCAAATACAGAACACAATTGATGACAGCAGGGTACACACAGCATCTAATATATCTGACTCTTCCATAACACTTTGTAGTATTATAATAGTAGTGAAGACGTAAAAATTAGATATTTATGGTTCTGACTGTACTAGTGAGCCAAACTTAACAATATTTCTTGTACCGCACCTGGTCATACCCATAATGCCATAATCGAGTTCAACACCAATGATTTTTAAATAGGTTTTTACAACATGCTGATCTTGAACTTAAATTGGTTGTCTCGGTGACGAACATTTAAATTTAAAAACTACGATTTTTCCAGACATACACTTTTTAAAAGCTATTACAAGATTTTGTCTACGCTTCTTAAGGTATTGAAATTGAATTTATTTGTGGCGATGGGGCCACCAACCATCAAACCAAGCCCGAACTGGCGAATTGAGTAGTGGAGATGAATGATTGATTGATGTAATGTATGAGAGATGCTTGGATTTATAGTGTATAATAACGGAAACTAAGCGAAATAGTTGTGATACTTCTGATCTCCCCGGAGGCAGGTTGGCCTGTGGTCTGGTGTAATCACGCCATTTTATCGTCTTGCTTAGCCTCAAGTCTGAAGTTTATGGTCTGGTCGAACCGGGACTGCTCTGAGTCCGTAGTAAGCTGGGAGTTATGCGAATTTTCGTAGTAGCAGTCTACGCTTTGATAAACTCGTTCTCGACTCAATGTAGACATGTAAAAGCTTTGAGATTCTGTTAGAGATTTTCTGGACATGGTTGAAGGAAATTAAGAGTGATAATGTGCCATGAATGGATGGGTGGGGACATGACGGCCAGATTAGGAGGCCGTACTTGGATCCTATGGTGATAAGAAAATCAATGATGTTGGTAAGCATATTGTAGATTTAAGTGTGCAAAGAAATCTTCTTGTGTTAAGCACAATATTGGTGTTTTCGCTGCGCAACATCGTAGAAAAGCATCTTGCTGTAAGCCAGATGGTTTTATATGGTCTTATGAATCTCGCAAAAGCTTTTGATATACTCGTAGTTGTAAGTGAGGAATTTGATGTGTTAGGCTTGACCTTATTCGTAACCACAAGATTCGAGTAAAAGTGGGATTAAAAGAAAGCGTTGCTGTAAAAATGAGAAAGGGCATGCTCCGGTGGTTCGGTTAAGTAACAAGAATATCTGATTGAGAAAACATATATTCGATGCAAATGTGGATGGATGTATGGACGAGGAGACTAAGGTTGTTATTTCTCGATCAAAATTAATTATAGAAACTTATCAGAATTATTACGGCCCTGTACCACGCAGCGCGCACATCACATTAATATGTACTAACACTAATAATTAATTATACCTTATTTTTTAAACCATTACAATTAATTACAAAGCAAATTTAATTTTTATTTTTTGCAGCTAAACTAAAGCAGATAACAAAAAAATTAAGAGCCATAACTGTCATTTTTAAGCTTGCTTATTGTTTTTACTTATTTTAAAATTTTGGAAAATGAAATGAAGATATTTGAAAATAGTAGGTAAAAACTATACTAAACTTACAAACTAAAAAGTCTTTCTTTTCTCGAAACTTACAAAAAAAGTAGAAAAAAAAACTTTAACTTTTTCATTAATATATGTAATTAATAAGTTCATTACATAAATTGGTTTTAATGTTCTGCAAGAACCTATTATAAGCGGTCTTCCTCTATCGCATTTACCTCTTAGCCCTTTCCATTAAGTTACAAGTAGCTTCATTTTGACCGCACTCAACGATTCGAATCAACAATGACCGGAAATTGCTAATCGTTTTGATTTTTTAATTTGTGCGCTATAGTGTACAAAGTCTCTACCAGACAATCTAACATTATTAGAAAAAATATTAAATGGGGTGCATAGAAAAAAAACTTATTTATAGACATAATCATTATAAATATAAATATTACTGTATCTACTTTGATGTAAATGTGTGTATATTTAAACATACATAAGTACATTTAAATATACATACATACATATATATAGATTAAAGAGATGTCCATAGTCAAGAATAGTTAAATTTTATTTATTTTAAATGTTGTTTCTCAAGATAAATCACAATTATAGTCACAAAAATCTATTTAGACACAATAAAAAAAACATAGCAGTAAATATTTTATTGATGCAAAGCTAAAGTTGCTGAGATGTCCCCATTTTCTGAACTCATCAAGAAACTTTAATTCTCTCAGTTTAAAGGTGCATATAAGGTCCGTGTTGGTCCGGGATTCTTTGCAGAACAGACCATCTGCCTTCCTACCAGGTAGCTCTAAAGAAACGAGCATAGGCTTACCGTCACTAACACCGTAACATCGGACTAGGTGTTAGAGCTACGCAGCGACTCACCCGGATTGGTACCACCGCCTTACCTATTCCTGCCGCCATAACGTCATGATGCGTTCCAGTCTAATAGTCTAAAAGGTCTAATATCCCGGCCTCCGGTCGGAAATGCACCATTACCACCTTTGGTGTCTCTAGGCGGCGCGAATTTCTTACCATCTGGTAATCCGGCTGTTGATATTCCATCCAATATCATAAAAAAAGGGAAGACACGTAAAGATGTTTTCCAAACAGTATCCGCCTCTTATTCGCAAGGTGAGCCAACCTCTATTGTTCCTGAAGCACCAACAAATTGCTACTTAGATTTTAGCAAACTAGCATTATTTAAGAAAACAACTCTTGTGATCCGCCACATTCCTAAGGGCTCTAGGATGTTGGTGACAGAAAAATTAGGTGGCCTAATAAAAAGATTTTTATCATCCAATTTCTTGGAAGACTGGTGGAATTTTCTTACCGTTGCCTACTTAGTTTTGAAAGTTCCCAAAAAATTCTAGTCACGTTTAAGTATGTATGTGTTTTATCTATTTATATATTTTAAATATTTTATAATATCTGATAACAATACTACGATAAATAATTGAAGAGGGAACGTTTGGAAAAAGACTTCATTAGGCTATTTCTGAGTTTCTTTGAGCTTGCAAAGTGAATAATTCGGATAGAAAATCAGTACGATAGAAAGGCGATTGAAGGATAGGGCTATTTCTGGACTGAAGTTGCCGAGAATGGGTCAAATGTTGGAATTGAAATATTTACTTAAGACATTGCGAGGTATGAGATATATTAAATTATATTAAACAAGGTATAATTAAATCTTAATTGCCTGTGTTGACGAATAGGAAGGCATATCAGTTTTTGTCGATATGATGAAAATGATTATATTTTCTCAAACCAAAGACAAAACGTATGCGGTTGTTAAGCATACGCTCTAATCAGTCTATACGACATTAATTGAGGTCATTGCAATAAACATCGGCATAATCAATAATATGAAGAATAAGTAACAGCACTAGTAAAAGTTTAGCTGAGGAAAACAAGAAATGTTAGTGCTGATATAGAAAGCACAGGGCTACAATAACTTTACGCCATACCTCGGAAATATATAGTGTCCAAGAGAGTGTTTTGTTATTAAGAAGAAAATTGGCATGCGGATGAAATGTTTAAAATTTTATTAAATTTTAAAATTCGATGATCAATAGAATTCCAATCTAAATTAATAATTACCCAAGATAATGATTACTTTGCATTTAGTAGGGTTAACTGATATACCAAATCTATTTGACTAATTAAGTGCATTGTCAAGATCTTCATGGATCTGCCATACAGTATTACAGATTCCAGTAACATCAGGATGGGCATATATTAGCAGGTCATTTGCAAACAGATACAGAGCAACTCAAGCAGTCAATAATTAAATTAATAACGAAAGAAAATAGAAGGGGTGAAAGTGGTGGTAAGGTCGTATACCTTGAGGTACACCTGCCAAGAAATTGTACCAGTCAGACAAATTGTCATAAATGCGAACAGTTTACTGCCGTTATCTTAGATATGAAGTGTTACGTAGAGATGTAGGATTTCTTATTGTTTTCTACTATTTTCAGATATGGAAAATACTGTGAGGAGTTTTTTGGTTTTGTTAAAATAGGTTTATTGATAAAAGAAATATGTGGAAACTGATAAAACTCTATATTTTACACTTATAACCAAAATACGTACGAACTACGGAGCATATTTTTTGATAAAAGAACTGCTAATGGCCAGAGAGTAGTCTGGCTGCTTGTTACCTTGATCGACACTAGATAGCGTTAAGTGTATCGTTTTGTTTAATTAATATTATAATATTTACTTATTACAACAGGTTTGATCATGTTTCTGAGCTTCATTTTTGCCTTTCGCTTCAGAGCTTTAGGTAAGCCGAATTAACAACAAAGGCAAGGTAAAAACAAAATATACGAAAAAATCTTAGTGTAGTAATCTTTTATTATTTTCGTTAAGTGTGCCCCACCATTGATTTTAATCGCTCATCGCAGCTGTTTTAATTACATTTAAGATGTTTTGTATGTTTTTATTATATAAGAGGTTGAGAATCCTTAAAAATCCACTAATGGTTTTTACTTGTATAATATATAAGATCGCATATATGATCTAGCGGTCCAGGTGTTGGATTTGACTTCATAAGGTCCTGGGTTCGATTCCCGGTTCGGGCAACAAAAAGAAAATGTGGTTTTTCCAATTTTTCTAGTAAAAAAATGTTGCTCGTTAACTTGCCACTTTTCTCATTGTGGGACTTAGTGTTCGACTAGTCGTGGATTCGTTTTTGTGTCTCTGTCTACGTCTTCAGGATATAAGCGTCAGAATACATTTTTTTAAATAAAAATAAGAACTTTTGAAACAATGTTTGGAGTTTAGGTAGGAGTTGGCGACAAAATGGCATTGTCTTAGCTGACAACGCATTAACGGCTATCCGATGCATTCAAAAGGTTTACTGACACTTGTAGCTTGATACATGTCTTACAACTCGTACGAATAAACTTTGAACTCCGCTATAATGCGACCTCTCTCCCGCTACCGCTTGGCGCCCCGTATTCGCTGCAAGCGCTCAGAGGCGACAGCATCTTTATTACAGCTGTTATGAAACAGATCTATTATAAACGTGACAAAAATCGTAAATTAACAATAAATAAAAATAACAAATGACGTCACAGCGTAAGGTGCACAGTTAATTCGTACGGATTGTAAGTACAGTGCATTCAAATAATCTGTTCAATGAACAACGTCGCTAGTGTGACGGTTAGCGATTTTGTTGAGAATTTTACCTTGAAATTAGGTGATGATAACTATTAAAAAAATTAAAAAGTTAATTATAGTGTAAAAAATTTACTTCCTGTGCTCACACTTTGGACCGCTTTCCATCTACCTTTCTGCCAGGCAGCTCGTAAGAGACGAGTAAAAGTTAGGTCATGACTGAAATGACTTATTGTTTTCAATATGTAATATATGCGTAGTTATGGTTCATTTCATATTTTCTCCGTATCGAATGAAATCTTCCATTGGAAAAAATAGATCCCTAAAGGACATACCTACTTAGTTGTTCAATTATTCACTGTACTTTTAAGTAAAATCATTTACTATGTTTGTTAATAAGTAAATGGAAAAATATTTTTTTGTAAAGTACAAGTGAGAAAATGTTCCATAATATTAAAACTAAAAGTCATTTGAGTCAAGATTTTTTGTGTGTATATCATTTATTTGTTGTAACTAAATCTACTATCACGTATCACAGGTTTAGTTTTAGATTTAAATAAGTTTTGTTTTACTGTATATTTTTTGGAAAATTGATGGACACAGCAATCCAGACTAAAAAGGAATATCAGTCAAAACAATTTGCTACAGTAAAATTGTCAGTTTTAGAAAATAATTAGCTCGTTATTGGTTATTTGAATTTTACTACAAACTTTTATCATACGTTACTTATACAAACTCTAACTATACTCAACGTTATAAAACCTCATATAAAAAATATAGTAAAGTAAAAAAAAACATCTTATGCAAAATCTAAACTATACACAAACAATGAAGATACGAACAAACATACACTATTCCTGACTACTAACTTATGTTTAAAAACCGACCAAGTAAAAAAGGCAGACAGCTTATTACTTGTACCACACACAAACTGGTAATATTCCTTTGCTTATTTGCTATTTCTGTAAAGACCAGTTTTGAATTTATAACATTAAAATTTACAAATTAGCAATTATTGTCTTAACATTTATATTTTTGAGAGATCAGGACAATAAAAATAATTTAACAACGAAAATTTGAGCGGTAAATAATTGCTTTTGTAACTGACTCCAAAAAAGGAGATTTTAAATTCGACTGTACCGACCGATCTTAGTCGGACAGATCATAACTCCAAGGTTGTTCTAACTGCGGCTTCCTGTCAATATTTTTTAAAAGTAAATATTGATTTGTACATCTAGACCGGGTCAAGTTAATACTTACATGATGAGGTTTAAGCTGGAAGGTTCGTTTATTGTTTACAACTCTTAGGGTGTTGCAAATTGAAGCGGACCGATCCATTCCAGATTTCACTTTTAAAATTATCGAATAAGTAATCGTTCAAAGTATAGTAACTTTTTTCTATCAAACATTTCTTTATTTTTTTTGAAAACCTCAGGGCATTCATCTCTGATTTTTATTTCATTTCATTATTTTTTAAAACAGCGATATCTTCCAAGTAAACTTGCAATCAAATAAATGTTGCACGATGGTCCTCTTAATACACGAAAAAGAAAAAATAATAAACAAAACTTTTTTTTAAGAGACTGGAAAAAAGCCAATTCAGATTCAAGTATAACCAACCATAGTGTAATAATGTTAATATCATCTTATAAAATTATTTTTTTGTTATGTTGTCGATTTGATTGATGTCCATTATATTATAATATGAAGTGTTCTATCTTTTCATCTATTGCCTATAATTTCATTGATGATACATTGGAAATAATTTTACCTCGCTATCATTTATTCCAAATTATTTTAAAATATTTATTTTGTGAATCTTTGATAAGCCAGAGCTTTGAAGTCTCTTTTGTGTGTTAGTTTTAAATGTATTTTGAAAAAAAAAAAAACTAATCATAACTGTAGTAAAAGTAGAGAGTCAGAGAAATAGTAACATGTATTTATATCGCATTTTAACACTTAATGAGTAAGTAGGTTTTAAATGTAAACCATCTGTCTGTCCAACTAACTGAAATTTTTGTTGAGAACATTAAGTTTAAGAAATATACATTGGTTAATATTTGTCAGTACCATGAAAAATATAGTTGTTTATATATTTCACTTTTATAAAATAAAGTTTATTATAGAACTTGAAATGTTACACTTCTTTGAGATAAATTAAGATCTATTTGGTTTGAACCCGACAAAATGAATTACAAAAGTTTGTATAAAACGGTTTAATGTCTATATTATTACTGTGTTAACAAAAGGAATTCGTTAAATAATATAGATCACTACATAGTATAAAACAAAGTCGCGTTCTCTGTCCCTATGTCCCTTTGTATGCTTAAATCTTTCAAGCTACGCAATGGATATTGATGCAGTTTCTTGTAATAGATAAAGTGTTTAAAGAGAAAGATTTAATGTCTTTTATACCCGTGCGAAGCCGGGGCGGGCCGCTGGTGATATATATTTGTCACGTAGTATAGATATTTATGTCATTTTCATTATGATTTCAATTTTCAACAGGTTGTTTATATTACTTCAATGTTATATAGATATAGTTTTATAGATATGTCTAGAACTTTTATTGTATGTTTTCGGAACAATACATATTTTATATCGAAATTGTATTAAATAAGCTCTCATTAAGGTAATAAACCATGGCTTATGGAAACCTCAGGTGTTATATGTTTGTTGCCATCCTATCGCCGAGGAGATAGGTCTAATGTGCAAGTCTATCTGATTATAGACCCTCCGGTCCAGAACACAACACTGATCTTGTTAGTAATTACTCATTTAGCCTAAACTCACTTTTTATCAGCTGCGAGGATAGACAGCAGATGATGTTTTATCTCACAGGAAAAGTGATTCTATTCGGTAGATGTGGAGCAGTACAGGTATGCAGATGCATGTTTTTCCATTTCAAAAAAAATTATCCAAATTTTAAAAAAATGTTTAGTTTAGTTTAAGTTACATTAGTTTACAAACTGGTAATAAATCTAGTTCACTATTCTATAAAATAATTAATTTATGAATTTCATATTGAAATTCTTTATATTCTTTTAGCTAGCTTAAGTCAAACAAAGTACAAAGAAGTTCGTTATAGTAACTTGAGTGTTTGTATACATAAGAAACTCATAGAATAATCATTGAATATGGAATTACGCACCTATTTTTATACATCTTATATACAAGCTGATATTTAAAGAACCAGCCAAATTTTGAGAAACCATTCGGAATCGATAACCCTTATTACCGCATTATTCCCGCATCGAACCAAATCCTGATGACGGATGGTCCACCGCAAGTCTGTCTGATACAGGCCTTTATTTTCTTAATTTCGCGTACCGCTGTTCAATGGTGCATTTCCTTTACGCAACACTTTTAATCTAGTAATTAAGTAAGTAAGTAGGTATCTTCACGCCCATGTACCTGAAGAGGCACAACCAAGGCACCCACAACTAGCCTAAGACACTGAGTCTCACAATAAGATAAGTGGCAAGTCTATCAACCGGGCAACCAAGCGACGTTTTTTTTTTATAAAAAATTGGAAAAACCAAATTTTCTTTTTGTTGCCTGAACTGGGAATCGAACCCGGGACCTCATGCAGTCAAGTCCAACACCTGGACCGCTAGTAATTAGTAATGAAGTAATTATAATTAAAAAAAGACAAAACAGTGATAAACATATCACACCCAAAATAAAAGGTGCATGGTTACAATGTAAACAAAACATAAGGCTGGTTCCCACCGATCGCAGTCGCATTCGCTGGCTGGTGACGTCATGACTTGTACTAGGTACGATATAGCATGACAAGTAAAGCATTTTTGGGGACTGCTTAAAAATTAATATTTTTTAAAGTAAATAATATTTAAGACACAGATTGCCATTTTAGCTTTTACCTCTTAATTTAAAATTTGGCCGGTCCTTTCAAAGTAACCCTGTATATAAAAAAAATCTTTTTCGCGTGGTCATCGCATCACGCCTCAACAGATGGAATAATTTTGCTGATTCCCTTTTTTCTGTGTTAGGTATTTTAAGGAAAAGGTTTTCATGAAAAGAAAAACTGAGAAAATTGCAGGGGAAATGGGAAAAACAATGATTTAATCTCTTCAAACTATTGGTAGTTGTTAATTTCAAGATATACGAAGTTCCCTGGGTCGGCTAGTTTTCTAATAAAAACAACGTTCCCCGGGATTTGACAAGTACCCGGTTGTCGATAGGTTTGCCATCTATCACATTTTGGGGCTATGTAATAACCATAACTTTAATAGGTGTATCTTTGCCTACTTGTTTGGGGATATGAGAGTGAAGATACTGACTTTTTTAGAACGTAATTAATAAGGCTGTTCAAAGTTAAACCTTTGTAATTCTGAAAATTAATTACTAATTTTAAGTGGCCCTTATACTACGAATTTTTTAGTTTCCTTGAAACCCACTTTAGAAATCATCATATTGTAGAAAATATTTAAGTAAAAAATTACAGCCCCGAATTCATGGCAAAAATAGCACATGCATCGGCCGGGAATCGAACCCGGGCCGCCCGCGTGGCAGGCGAGAATTCTACCACTGAACCACCGATGCTATAATTTCTAAGGTGAAATTTCCTTTTAGAATAATGTCGTCGCAATAACACGTGCTTAGACAGATGTTTCGATGCACCTTTCACTGTTAGCACTATACATTTTCTACTTATTCTGCGAAATCACCTCTGACGTACCAAAGGGGGTAGGGACGGGGGTTGAAATCCACCTCCAATGTTACCTCCTTCCTCCGTCAGGGCGATAGGTCTATTGTGCGAGTACACCCAGCTACCCTGACCCTCCAAACTGGAACATGATTCTGTCGTTTATGGCGACTGGAATTAGCAAAATAAAGTCTTATGCTGTATTTTTTAAAACGGATTTATGCAAAGTAACGTCTGATTCAACAGGATACCACACACACAAATGGTTTCGAATAGAATAAATGTTTTTAAGTATCCCAGAAGGGATAGGCAGAGGTACAAGGTGGCAAGCCTGTTGCCAACCGGGCACATATGCAACTCCGGGCAATGCTATTTTCATAAGAAAATTTAAAATTTAGATTTTCTAATATTTTAACAGACCCGGGGATCGAACCCGGGACCTCAAGAGGGCAAGTCTGACGCCGGACCGACCGGACCACAGAGGCGGTAAACTTAAACTCATTCGTCTACTGTTAAGTAGTTTTATTGTATAAAAATACTATCGGCCCGAGACGTGCTTCGCTACGTATGTATATGACCATATAAATGACATAACACAAGAAAACTAAAAAAGGAAAAAAAAATGAAAAATGTTTAAATTAGACTGAAAAATACCCATTAACAAAATGATTCGCCATTTATTGAATTCATTTGTTACAAAAAATGTCGCTCGACCGATTCATGCAAACTTCTTTTATAACCATGTACTAAATAGTCCGAACAAATCCTAAAAAATTTTATTGGATAGGTGAGCCCGTTCTTGAGTTATAAAATTACAACGAAAAGTGGCATTGATTTATATATATATAGACTAGATTTCGCTCGCGGGTCTGCCGGTTCAGAGATATTGTCTTTTTCATTCTAAAACAGAATTCAAAAATGTGTTTATTATTCTATTATTTTTATGATAATTGAAGGCAAACAAGCAGACGGATTTCCTGATGGTAAGAAATTCACGCCGCCTAGAGACACCAACGGTGGTAATGTTGCGTTGCCAACCTGAGGCCGGGATGTTAGGCTTCGAGCAAAAGTAAGTTAACCTTACCCTCCAAACTGGAACAAATCAACGGCAAGCATTGGACGTTATGGTGGCAGAAATAGGTAGGCGGTGCTACTAATCCGGACGAGTCGCTGCGAAACTCTAACACCTACTAGGATGTCACGGTGTTAGTGACAGAAAGCCTATGCTCGCCTTTTACGAGCCGCAGCAGGAAGACAGATGGTCTATTCTGCAAAGGAGCCCGGATCAACACGGGGAAAATTGCAAGGCAAAAAACCAAACATATTTCTTGGTGATCAGAAATATAGGTCCCAAAGTCTTCAACTCCAGGACGATGTCCTATTTCATTTTAGTGGCAACTTTCAACGAACTCAGGCAGTGTTGAGTCTAATCGAAAGTATTCCAAAATCCAATGTATAAAGAGTATGCCACATTTACCGATATTTTCCTTATTCCGGGTCCCTGAAATAGAAAAGTTCATTTTTCGTAAGAGGCGAGTTTAGATTACATGGGTTAAGGATAAGGATAAGGATTCACCGCTTTACCTAATCTGGAGGAGGTAAACTTGAACAGTAGATCTGACATTCCGAACATAGGACTGCAATCTATTAGTATCTTCAGGCGCATATCCCCGAAGGGGTAGGCATAGGCACAACCAGGATACCCACGACTAACCGAAGACACTTATAGGGCCCACAATGTTATAGGTAGAAAGCCTATCGCCAACCGGGCACATATTTAATACCGAGTAACATTTTTTTATTAGAAAATTGGAAATACCACATTTTCTTTTTGTTGCCCGTTCAGGATTCGAACCCGGGACCTCACGTAGTCAAGTCCAACACTAGACCACAGAGGCGATATGGCAATCTATGACATTTACTAATCAACTAGGAAAAAGAAGGAGGTTATATGTTCGACTCCTATATTTTTTATGTGTTAATCGATTTCACCGTCACTTCGGAACAGATTTTATAATTTACTTTTTTTGTAAAGAGCGCACTTTCGAAGACCCATCAACACATCCTGATTTTATGGATATAGGGCCATCCATCCAGATCCATGAAATCAGGATGTGTTGATGGGATCCCAGCGAAATCGACAAAAATATTATTTTTTTGTGTACTTAGATGATATAGTCATTGAATTCGAAGGTGGTTTTTTGTAGTTTTACTACCTATAAGTTATGGTGTTGATAGGCCATGGCAGTCTTTTACTATTAGAGAAGCTGTATGCTTGTTCCCTGTCTTATCATATCACAACCAAAACCTACTCTACCCTGTACTGACGGTATGGTGTCAGATTTAAGTAAAATAGTGGTAAAAATGGGAGAGCTAGCTTAGAACTCGATTACTTATAAAAAAAAGTATCCTAACACCTGTATCCCTGAAACCTTAGGCACAGGCACAAACACATTTTTTTTATCAGAAAAAATAAAGATATATTTTTTTTGTTACCTAACCGGGAATCGAACCTACGACATCATTAGGTCAGGTCTAACACTTGACCGCTTGACCACAAATGCGATAAAAATCCGTTTCAGAAGTTCTAATTTTCTTTATATTAAGATATACGGAAACATATGAATGGACTTTAAAACTGAACAAAGTCGAATAAAAAACACAGCTCCTGTATGGTTCAAAAATATGTACATAAACACTATAATTCAAGTAATTTGATCACTAAAAAGTGATCAAATTACTTGAATGTAGAAAAAAATTTGAACGTTCCGGTCATCGTAAATATACATACATATGTTCACGAGAAGTTCCTCTAAAAGGTAAGCAGTGAGTATGGAGAGCCAAGTGAACGAAGTTAGTCAGTAAAAATAAAGTCGAGTTTCTTACAATAATTACAACCTGATTACATATAAATTGTTTTTCATGGTTCTTAATTTGCTGCTTTTTTCCCATCTTCAAATAAGATAATAACCATCAAAACATTAAAAAATAAGATCCGAAATATATGCACGCCAAGTCCTTTTTGTACAGGCAAAGTATATCAAGTGCTAAGTATTGTAGATCGTAAATTGATTGATTTTGTAGTATGTGTAAAGAAAACACAAATAATACCTCAAATCTTTTTAATGGAAGTTATTTATGGTTTACAGAAATTGGATTGTATATACGAATGGATATACGCATACTTGCAGTAGATACATTATTTTTGTAAATATTTAGGTTTTGGTTAAGCACATGGATTATCTTGCTATTTCTAACGTGTGACAAACCTAGGATTTCATCATTTGTTTGAAACAAATTTTGAAATTTTAATTTTTTTTTATATTTTTTTTATAATAATTTTAAAAAGTTGAAATTTTAAAGGATATCCTCTATGTAAATTTGTACAACAAAATCTCGTAAAATATAGCATTAACCTTGTTTACATATTAAACAAGGTAAAGGCTGTATTTTACGTGATTTAACAAGTGGCTTGCACGAATATAGCAAATTAACGCTTTATGTCGCTCATATACATTTCTTTTGAATTCTAAAGATTTTACATAATTCTACAGAATTTCTCCAAGTAGATATAGGTACCATATTGAAAAATGGAAGAAACATACCCATGATAAGTTAAAAGAAATACATTTAGGCCGACATACACTTGTCTTATTCTTCTCAATACATAATCCAACCTATAAATATAAAAGCAAAATTAATCAATAAGCGATCACCAATTACAAAATAATCAATTTTTATTCCTAGGAAGTCCGTAAAATTAACATTCTCCATAGTAGAATTAGTATACCTGATTCTCCGTCTCTGTATAAAGCGCTTCAGATAATACAACTAATTTTGTTTTCGGAATATTTAAGGTTATTTTCATTTAATCATTCTGCCGCTTTATATCAAAGTTTTACTTCTATCTTCCAATAAACAATTTTTATATTTGCACTTGATGAGAAGGGTAGTAGCTCATAATTGTAAGCACCAAGCAAATCGTTTATTTAAGTAAAAAAAAGGAATGGCCCTAAAACACTACCTTGTGGTAAGCTGCAGTCATTAAAAAAAACAATTTAAAGTATATGCTTTCTTGGGATTTCTGTTTATTTCTGATATCTCAAAACGTTGCTCTTTATATTATATATAACTTTTAAACCATTATAGTAGCATATCTCTCAAATTTTGTTAACAAAATTTTATGTTCTACATAATCAAACCCTTTACTCATATCTAAAAATGCAGCAAGTGGGAACTTTTTGCAAGTTAGGCATTCAATTACTTTTTGAACTAAGTCAAAATATACATAAACTATAGACCTACTTTTTCCAAATTCTCGCTGGTTATTTTTAATAAGTTGAAATTAGGAAAATGACTGTAAAGTTTGTCATTTATTATTTTTTAAAAAAATCTTAGAAATTTCTGGAATTAATGTTATTCCTCTATGAATGTTCATATAACGCACCTATCCCTTTGTAAATAATGGCCTAACACCAGACTTTTTAAACGATCAGGATATCCCCCCCCCCCTTCTCTACCCCCTTGGGTACGTCAGAGGTGATTTCGCAGAATAAGTAGAAAATGTAAAGTGCTAACAGTGAAAGGTACGTCAGCGCATTTTATGACATTATAGGCACGTTCGAAACGTTTGTCTTAGCAATTGTGTTTTTCGACGATATTATTTTAAAAGGAATTTCACACGTTAACTTATAGCATCGGTGGTTAAGTGGTAGAATGCTCGCCTGCCACGCGGGCGGCCCGAGCTCGATTCCCGGGCGATGCATGTGTTATTTTTTTAGGTATGTTCTACAAGATAATGATTCCTAAAGTGGGTTCCACGGAATCGAAAAGTTTCGTAGCATAAGGACCTCTTGCGTATTCCTAGGTTAAACTTAATATTGATTTAAACTGTCAAAATGTAATGTGATAGTCAAAAGCTAACTCTGAGTTAAATATATAGAAGTGATCATTATAGAACAGTTTTATATTATGCATTTGATAAATACGATATAGTGTCAAGTTTTTTGAACATTAGTAGTTAGTTTTCAGAATTACAAACGTTAAACTTTGAACAGGTTTTCTAAGAAAATCAGAATTTCCATTCTCGTATCCCCAAAAAGGTAGGCAAAGTTACACCTATTAAACTTGTGGTTACTAAGGTACATAGCCCCAAAGTGTGATAGTTGGCAAACCTATCGGCAACCGGCCACTTGTCAAATCCCCGGGAACGTTGTTTTTATTAGAAAACTAGCCGACCCAGGGAACTTTATGACTCTTGAAATTAACAATTACTAATAGTTTGTATGAATTAGTTTTCCCATTTACGCTACAACTTTCGTTTAGGTTTTTCTTTTCATAAAAACCGTCTCCTGAAAATACCTAACACAGCAAAAACTACCAGTTCAGGCGTAATGCGATGACCACGCGAAATAAGGATTTATTTTTTATATACAGGGTTACTTTGGAAGGACCGGCCAGACTTTACATTAAGGGGTAAAAGCTTAAAAGATAATTATTTTAAATAGAGTTTACTTTTAAAAATATTAGTTTTTAAGCAGTCCGCAAAAATGCTTCACTAGTCATGATATATCGTACCTAGTACGAGTCATGACGTTACCAGCCTGTGAATGCGACTGCGATCGGTGGGAACAAGTTTTATGCTTTGTTTATGTTGTAACCATGCATCTTTTATTTTGGGTTGGAGATACATAATATTTTTTTATTTTAATTACTTCAATACTATCTACTATGTTGAAAGTGTTATCGATTCCGATTGGTTTCTTAAAATTTGTCTGGTTCTTTAAGTGTTACCCTGTATTTTATTGAATCAGGCGTTACTTTGCGGAAATCCATTATAACATATTATGTAAAATAAGCCTTTATTTTGCTAATTCCGCGTAAGCAGTGTAACTGTTGTGGCAAATAATCCTCCAAAAGACACAGAATGTGACAAGCCTAACTGACCTTCCCACCACCCTCGGGAACGTCAGTTTGGCTTGTCACATTCTGTGTCGTTTGGAGGATTATTTGCCACTACAGTTACACTGCTTACGCGGAATTAGCAAAATAAAGGCTATTTTACGTCTGTTGTCACCCTGTATATAAGATGTACAGAAATAGGTGCGTAATTCCATGTTAAATGAATATTTTATGAGTTTCCAGTACCCACTCTACAAACACTTATTTATACAAACACTCAAGTTCTTATAAGGAACTTCGTTGTACTTTGTTTGACTTAAGCTAGCTAAAAGAATATGCTGAGAAGCATCAAGAACACGTTTTTATCAAATTTCAAGATAAAATTCATAATTTAATTATTTTATTGAATAGTGACCTAGATTTTTACCAGTTTGTAAATTAGAATGATTTCAAAAAAACATTTTTTTTTAAATAATTAGACAAAAGTATCTTCACACCCATATCCCCGAAGAGGTAGGCAGAGGCACAACCAGGGCACCCACGACTAGCCGAAGATGTTTAGTCCCACAATGTGATAGATAGCAAGCCTATCGCCAACTGGGCACATATCCTATCCCGAACAACATTTTTTTTGCCCCACCCAGCATTCGAACCCTTGAGAGGCTATAAAATAATTGGATACAATCTTGCGAAATGGCAAAACTTGCATCTGCATACCTGTACTGGTCGAGGTCTTCTGAATCGAATCACGTTCCTTCTTGGCAACTGGTAACAGGCGAGCTTAGCCTAAATAGGTAATTATTAACAAGACCTATATTAGTAGAATGCTAGAGTGATATACCTAGGTGTGACAGTGTTGTGTTCTGGACCGGAGGGTCAATAAACAGGAGGCATGCACATTAGACCTAATTCCTCGGCGACAGGACGGCATTACACCTGTAACATCTGTGGTTTCCATACGCCATTGTCTATTACCAAAACAAGAGCCTTGTGCTTATTTGCTGTCTTGTCATATAAAAATTAAATAATAACACAATTTCGACATAAAATATTTCTTGTTTAAAGATTTTAAAATTGGCTCACAAACGACTGCTGACCTCTTTTTTAAGTCTTTTATCATGTAAAAATAACAAAATACTGCAAATGTACAGCTTAAGTATTTATATGCGGATATTTCATGCGATAAAAAAATTACAAGATTTTGTTTTTTTTTCCTCAACTTCAATGCATAGCCTTGTTAATAATATGTTATCCATAATTTATAAAAGAATACATGTTAAACATTTTTTCTATTTAGTATCTTTGAAGTCTTCGTATAGTAAACTTTACTAAAGATGGTCTGTGTAAGTAGCTCTAAGGTTTTTGAGCTTACAGCCGACACAGTTGAATACTTATATTCAAAATATGATCTAAATGAACCAGGGAGAAAAGAGGTCGCTGTAAAAATCTTACAGGACTGGATAAAGTCGCAATCCCATCTTAAAAAGAAGGATTTTCGTAAGTCGATGTCTAATGCATGTTTTTTAAATTTTTCCAAAGACTCTTTTTTCTTGTGTATCTTATAATTGGACTGTTTAATTGTTTGTATGTGTGTTTGAAGATTTTTTTATTTTGTAATAGATTTTTTGGTTTGATTTATAATTAATCGCTTCTGTGCTCTAGCGGTCCAGGTGTTGGACTTAACTGTGTGAGGTCCCGGTTTCGATTACTGGGTCGGGCAATAAAAAGAAAATCTGTTTTTTTCAATGTTCTAATAAAAGTAAACATTTCGTTGCGTTATTTAAAAAAATAGAAGACGTATATTTTAAATTTTCTAATAAAAATAATATTGCCCGAGATTGGATATGAGCCCGGTTGGCGATAGGCTTGCAACCTATCACATTGCGGGACTTAGTGTCTTCGGCTAGTCGTTGGTGCCCTAATCGTGCCTCTGCCTATAAATTCAGGGATGTATAAGGGCGTGAAGATACGTTTTCTGTTTGTATTTTATATTATCATTTATTAGCATTGTTTCTTATTTCCTAAGTAGTAAGCATGAAAAATACAGTCCCAAAGACGATGGTCGTACAACTAAAACGTCAGTGTTCAGGGAGATAGATTGACGAATCTTTGCACATTGCGTGCCATCCCATAGATTTAGAATGTACTTTTAAATCTATGGCCGTCCCCAAAATAACTGCCTACTGAATCCGGCTCTTAACAGAGAGAGGTGCAGTTTATATTATTATTATTTAATGTTTTAACAACTCATACTAATACTTCAATAAATGCACTATTTAAACTAATATGAGTTTGTGTCTAATGTTATTGTTGTCTTTTTAATTTGTCCTTTTTTTGGGCTGGCCAACACTGTTTGGACATACTGCCACTTCTTCCTGAAAAACAAATTATTTTTTTAATTTACTTCTGCAGTTTCATATAATATAGTCAAGAGTCGTTATTAAATGTTATATCCGGGTCTTAAGTAAAAGAACATTAAATATTCTTCATTAACCGAATAATTGTGTTTTTTTAATTTTTAAGTAACATTGACTAGAATTTGATAAGTGCCCGCTTGATAGGTTTGACTTATGGGAATAAAGTGTTTCTCTTCTTCCAGCACCACCATATTTGTTAAGTGCAATAATTATTTGTAAAGGATCCTTGGAAAGGGCGAAGGTTATGGTGGACAAACTTTGTACGCTGCGGAGTTTGATGCCTACTTTCTTTGAGCCAATGAACATTGCGAAAGATCTTGGTAGTGTGCGTGACAAATTGTAAGTAATGTTGGTTGCTTAAATGTGTGCCCGGTTGGCGATAGACTTGCCACCTATCACATGGTTTAGTGTCTTTGGTTAGTCGTGGGTGCCCGCCGCGGTTGTGCCTCTGCCTGCTCCTTCGGTGATAGAGGTGTAAAGAAAATACTATAGATTTTAAAGGTCCATCGCTATCGTCTACCGTGTATACTCCAGTACGGAATAGGTAAGACGGTGGTGTCAATCCTGGTCAACTGCTGCCCGGAACTCTATTACCTATTTTTGCCCTGATGAAATAATCCAATACTTACTTAACCTTACATACAAAATTATAACTTCAAAACGTTAGAGCTCAGCACTGTTTTTTATTACTTACAGTATTGTATTGTAACCACGTAAGTATATTTACGACAGTATCCCCGGACAGTCAGGTACAACCAGAGCACGCAAAATTAGCCAAAGGTGGTACTTAATCACACAATATGATAAGTGACAAACCTATTGGCAAACCGTCTTGGTCGAAGCGTAAGATTAATATGTACATACCTTTTTAACACATATAAAAAGAGAGTGTTATGAGTTAAACGTGCCTGTTAGTGTTTGTGAGTATGTGTGTGTGTGTGCGTGTATGTGTTTGTGTGTGGCATTATATCCCGTAGTTAATGGAATCATTTTAATATGATTTTTTTTGTTTAAAAGCGTAATCGAGATGATTCTTAGCGACATAATGGGCAGGCTATATCGGAAGTTACTGAACATTTTTAACTGAACTATCTAATCTTCTTTAGTAGATAATCGTAAAGTAAGAGGAGTAAGACTTACAGTTCGTAAGAGGAGTATGTCTGTCTCTTAATACCCTTTCAAAATCCTAATTCATAAGCTTCTATTAAAAACAGATCATTAACATAATAATTTTGAACGCATTGCAACTGCAGAAACGAATATAAATGTATAAAATCTAGTTAAAGAAAAATCAGTATTTAATATTACTTAAAAAACAAATTGACCAAAATTCAGGGAGCAACCTGCTACTGCCAGCTATAAAAAACAGCTTATCCACTGAAAGTTTTGAGATAACATAGATACAAGACAGACATTCTGATTAAGTACCTTCTTTATTTAAATCGGTTTAAGACTGTTTTTTCTTAAACTGAATTAAAATACATGTAAACAAAATTTTGCAAGAGTTTTACTTGAATAAGGCCAAGTAATAGTTTTGATACTAGCCTTTGACACCGGGTGCAAGTTAAATGGTCGTGATATAGCATGGTCATTATTAAATTCCACTTTGGTGAAAATATTTTTCTATTCTATTTCTAAATAATATTTTTCTATCCTAATTTTTCTATATAAATATGGTTTGATATCCTAAAACGGAGGGAATTATATGACCATAATTCTATGCATTTCTTCAGTAGTAACTATATATATTTTGTATCAGTAAATCAGTTTTCGAAAATAATATTATGACACCAATTGAATGGAAATAGTAATAGACAAAGAGATCTTAAAGCATGGAGAGCTAACTACAAGGGTAAGAAAGAAGAAGGAGGAAGAAGAAATAACCATGGTTCCAGATATGAACCAGAGCTGCACTTAGAGTCCACAGTTTCGTTGTCTGTGACATAAAAATTTGTGTTTTTGCACTTCCAACAGTGGTCTTATTGGTAATGACCCGTTTCCCTTTTGCTCTAACTACAACGATAAGGATGGCAGAAAGAACTATGGAACCGGATGTGAACTAAAGCTGTACTCAGAGGTCACAGTGTCATTGTTTGTGACATAATGATTAGTTATTTTTTTGCTCTTCTACCAGTGGTGTTACTAGTAATGACCAGGCGAACAAAAGCAAATTTTGTTCGCCTCTTACGCGCTGCGAGGCGAGATAGAAATTAGTCTATTCTAAACAGAAGACCCGGACCAACACGAGGAAATTATGTTTATTTAATATTTTCCTGTAAAAATAAGTATTATGATTTCAGCTCTTCTTTTTTGCTAAGAAAAATGACCAAGGAACATTATCGAGTTTATTTTATAAAAATGCATTCGAGTAATTTTAGTCAAACCGAGTATATGAATTTTTTGAAATTTAATGTCGCGGTGAGTATTTTAAACACTTTAAAAAACTCATAACTAAATCGATAACTTCAATATTTTTTTGATGTTTGAAGGAAAACAAGTAGACACCAAAGGTGGTAATTGTGCGTTGCCAACTTGAGGCCTGGATGTTAGGCCTTGCGCAAAAATAAGTTTGCTGGATATCTTACCATTCGAACCGGAATATATCATGAGCTTCTGGCAGCAGGAGTAGGTAAGGTGGTATACCAATCCGGATGAGTCGTTGCGAAAATCTACCACCAAGTCAGATATCACGGTGTTAGTGACGGTAAGCCTATGCTCGCCTTTTACAAGCTCTATTCTGCAAAGGAGCCCTGACCAACACGGCTCAGCTCATTGTCGTCTTATAATATGGAGGGTAGAATAGACTATAAATTTACATTATTTATTAATACGGATGAGCAACTTATGCTGTGGTAGGCAATTCGCCAAAATTCGCTAGCTCTCAGCGTTAGTTCTCTCAGTTAAAACGTCAGCAAGGTAAGGTGGTACCACTTTCAAGATTATATAATCTTGCCTAAAATGGTCATCTGTGACTAAATTAGACAGGTGTTCTTCGACAGGTGGGTGAGTTTGTAAGATTAAATGACTTACTAGACGGAGTGAGAACTGTTATCGACTTATCTGATATTAACATTGTGGAATTGGTTGCTAAAACCAACATATTGTCGACGAGAAAACTTTTAACTATATTGCAAGTAAGTGACATTGATATTTTTTTATACATATCAAACTTAGCTTCTTTCCACATCAAAGAAACGAAATCGAATGGTGAATGAAATGGGTAAGAGTGAATGAAGAATCAAATGGGTAAGAGCGAATGCTTTAATTTATCTCTCTGCTGAGTTCTTAGTTATTTTAATCATATCGTCCTGATATATGGTAATTGTTTATAGTGAGCTTCTGTGGATTTTTTTACTTCGTATTACGCCTTTGTGAAGTCAGTAACTAAACAGTTGTGAGAGACCAGAGCTGCAGTTGTTAGTAGGCGGCAAATATCTTTTACCATCAGGTGGACTACTTGCTCGTTTGCCTTTTGTCCCTTAAAATGTTTCATCATTAGGCAGCTTGTATTAGGCATGTAGTTACGTCTTTTGTATCTTCACGCCCATATCTCCGAAGGAGTAGGCAGAGGCACAACTAGGCACACATGACTACCCGAAGATACTAATTCCCACAATGTGATAGGTGGCAAGCCTATCGCCAACCGGGCACATATTCAATCCCGAGCAACATTTTCTTTTATTAAAAATGTCGAAAAACCCAATTTTTTTTGTTGCCCGACCCGCGATTGGAACCCAGGACCTCACGCAGTCAAGTCCAACAGCTGAAGCACTAGACCACAGATGCGACTACGTCTTTACAATGTGATATTGGAGGTTATTGACAGGTTAAAATATATTCAGTGCATACCTTAATTGTCATAGTAAATAATTAACAAGATTACTAGACAGATATTTATTAATCATGTTTGTATGACATACCATATTTCAATAAAGAGCGTCTCGAATTGTAAAAGACCGGGCAATTACTGATCGGCTTGATTCTTTGGCGTTGCATAGAAATGTTTGGTTACTCAGTGCTATTTTCCGCATCTATCATGGGGAATGCTCTGAGGAGTTATTTGGTTTGATTGCTGCCGCTGAGTTTTATCTTCGGATATCGCGTTAGAATTAAAATTAACATGCCTATTACATTTATGCATGGTGATCTACAACTGTGCAATTCCGAAGACATTTCTTACCTTTTGTATAATCAGGTATCGAGAGCGGAATTTCCAAACGAATATGACTCGAAAGTTCAACAACGCACATATTATGCCCTGTAAGAACCCTCAAAAAGAGTTGAGGTGCTCCTAAGCAAGGCAATGACTATATACCCTGTAAGTCGCGGCTGCAAGTCGGGGCTGCAAAGCGCATCCGTCAGCCGTGTCCATCAGCCTCGTCCATCAGCCACGTCCGATAATATGTTTCCAACTTAAGACAGCCAGGCACTACGAAAAGTTGCCAAATATAAATTTAGTATTGCAATTATAGCAGACTTGGAAATGTTTTCTGGATATTGATTCGGGATTGGTTTTATGTCTATGCGAAACATTTGTTTTTAAGCTAGGTATGAGTAATTAAAGTAACGAATAATTCAACGACCAATATTTGCCTAATTGGAAATTTGAAGTGGCAATTAGCAGCATCATGGACAGTGGACAAACGGAATACAACTTAAGAACCCTCAAAAAAGGGTGGAGGTACTCCTAAGTTAGGCAATACCTTTTTGATACTCCTGGTGTTGCGGATGTCCGTATATGGTGGTGATCTCTTACCACAAGGTGATCTATTTGTCCGTTTGCCTCCTTTTCATAAAAAAACACAAAAATTGAATATTGTGGTTATAGGACTATTTTATCAATCTTTTTTAGGCTTTTGTAGTACTATCCAAGTATAGTACCTGACTATATACAGTCACGTCTACTATTAAATTTTAAAAAGTATTATTGTACTTAGCCTTTCCTAGGAGGTGGTATAAATTACGTTTGGTAATTTGCATAACGAAATATTTTGGTCCAAAATTTTTGTTTTGAAAATTTAGTTCTCTTAGTTCAGATAAGGCCCTGTTGAAAAGTTTAAAAAGTGGGGACGCTATTGAGTATAGCGCCGTAAACTCATAGTAAGGACACTGTTTATAATAAATGATATTACGTTGTTTAAGAGTACAGAGGTTTTATCAAAATTACCTCAAAAAAAGTGACCCTTTTTTCCTTGGCCCTGAAATTGTAACACCAGATGACACAAGAGCAAAATCAAGATACGAATATTATTAATATGAATATATTTACAGGACGGTTTTGGGATGAGACTAAAAAGTTTACATATAGTTACTGAATCGACAATAGTAGGAAGTTTATTGGGAGTTTTAAAAAAGGCACTCAGTGCCAAAATTTTTAGCAGAATCCAATACAATAAGAGCATATCTGAAATATATGACCTTCTAGATATAAAAACACTACCAAAAGAATACGGTGGTGAGGAACTGACCATTCAGGAGTTAAAGGGTAAATATACTGTTCTCTAAATATAAGCACCTGTTGACGTAGGATTTTCACATACTTGTCAATAAAATGTAAGAAGTAGGATAGTTTTTAAAATTTAAAATATATATTTTATTGAAATCGGAATACGGGAGCGAATTGCTTTATTAAATATACCGAGTTAGAATTTGGGAGACATCCCCTATAGATACGTTCGCCATTGTCAGTTTGTTGCTGTATTATGGCTTGGGTTTTAGGCCATCTGTCTCCAGTACATAAAACCATAGAGGCAAGCATTTATGCCAGGACAGCAGGAATGGGTAAGATAGACCGAGCGAGCGGCTATTTAGCACATCACTAAATATTACAGTTATGAGAGGCAGAGTGCTGAACGGTGGTAGTTTTTAAATATATAAAGACACATCATAAGTCCCTCACTACGTCGTCGTAAAGCGTCACTTATGTATGGTCTATACCAAGTAAATATATTTTTATTTCTACGAGAGACTGCAGTAGCAAAATAAGCCAGTAACTTAAGACTACCACTAGAGAAGAAAACGTCGAGAAGAAAATTCAGTGCGTGTGGTGAAATGTAGTGTAATGCAATGCATAATGCAGATGAAAGGTATTACAGAAATAGACATCTATATTTATCATGTTCGCGTCTTGAACTTTAACCTAGTGGATAGTCAAGCAACCAGAGGGTAAAGATAAGTATCCAGTTGGGAGCACTTAGTTTATATAAGACAATGTAGTGACATTTCAAATAGACCTAAGTGTTGTGGATGAGGATTGACAAAAGTCTAAAAATATTATAATAAAATCAACTTTTTTCTAGATAACTTCATTGAAGTGTTATCATCTGAAAAACACTTGCAGCACTTACGGGAGATGAGTGAAGCAAAAACAGATGAGTCACTCAGAGTGAAGGGACAATTCAACAAAAATTACGCAGGTTTGCCAGGCACATTCCGGTTTTTGCATTTGGATTAAATTAAATTAATTTATTAAATCTTTTATTTATTGAGATATCTCGATAATTTTGTCTCTTGTTTGGCAGGACGTTAGAAACTGAACTTGAGCTAAATTGGCCAAGACCAAGATTAAAGATGAGAAGTAACTTTCTCGAGTAGGGATCCACTGCTTTACCTATTTCTGTCGCCATAATAACATACCATATCCAGAATAAGATATCCGGAGAGTAGTTTAGCACGACTTGCTCATTAAGCCTAGTACGCCGAATAAAAATCAGTAGCTGGTGGTAGTTTATAACAATGTCAACGCGCACAAGTACCATTTTGTAGTCAAAGTGAATAAAGCTTTTTCTGATTCTGATTCTATAGTGTCAATAGCACATGACTGTCTCTTACCATCAAAAGAGCCGTATGAAGTTTCCAAGATTTATGCCATTAAAAATAGTCTCTCTAGCCTCCTACCGCATAAAATAAAATAACAACATTGTTTCATTGCGATGTAAACATCGCAACAAATATTACATAGTCTGAAAACTACAAACTAGGTTATCGTCTATCTATCTATCTAACTGAGAAAACCTTGCCGTAAACAGCGTTAAAATAGTACAAAAAATAAAGGTTTTTTTACCATCTAGTTAATGTAAGTTTCAATTTATTAATTGCAGTATTTCATGTACAAATTGTATAACTATTTCTATTTCTAAATTCTAATTTCTTTTTATTTATATTTTTTTATGAAAGCTGACGTGATCGAGATGATTCTTAACTATAGTTTTTGGAGGTCTGTCCAGGCAATTAGGGTCATCAGCTCATTTGTTAGTATCTTGATGGATATTAGAAGCACTACAGATATTTATTTATTTGAATATATGTGAGACCTAACAAAACACTAACAAATGAGCTGGTCTGATGATGGAGCTTGAAGATGTCAAACGTAACCCACGAATGCCTACTGAAAAACCCATCCAGTTTGGACTCGTTAGATATGTTTTAACTGGATCTGTTCATATTTTCTGATGCTGAGGGCGTGATGACAAGGACCTGATAAAAGAACTGGTTGGTTAATAAATAATAGTTTAAAAGTTACGGTATTATGTTTCGTAAAGCACTTCAAAGAGATATGTGTTGTAAGTTGGCTGTGTTTGAGTGTGTGTCTGTGATATCATGACTTATGATGGGATCGACCATTTTGCCGGGGGCTCATTATTTTTTTTAATTTTAAGTTTACTTCTAATTTCTGTTGTGTAAATTTAAGTTCCAGTCAAAATAATAACATTTTAATTGAAGAGAACTCATCGTTTATATGTATTTAACGAGGCCTTTACCAGACACACCTCTTAAGATGAAGACAAAAGACGAAAATAGCAATGATTTATTTTCTTAATTAGATTAAAACAATTTTTTGTTATACTATGTGTATTTATCGAGAAGAAATAAAATAAGTTAAGATTCTAAGCAGTAGGCCTGAGGAATAGTATTTAGGCAGTATCAGGCAAACTCAATTTACCGTAGGATAATGTTCGGAATTTTAGGAATACTCATGACCACCTTCATCACATCATAATATCAGCTCCAGTTTTTTCATGATATTGGAAGGTAAACAAGCTGATGGATTGCCTGATAGTAAAAAAATCACGGAGCCTAGAGACACAAAAGATGTTATTGGTGCGTTGCTAACCTGAGTAAGTTTAGGGGCTACCTTATCCTCTGAACCGAACCACATCAACAGCAAGCGCTGGTGTTATAGCGGCAGGAATTAGTATGGCGTTGGTACCCATCCGGGCGAGTCGCTGTGAAACCTACCAATTAGTATAACATTATAACATAACATTTCACTGTCTTAATACGTAGGTGTAACTTTAGTGTGTAGGTATGAATACAATTAAAGCACAGATGGATACCTACCATCTGGTCGGTACGCGGTCAATAACTGATTAAATGTTTCGTAAGCAATACAGTAATGGTTTTTTTCTCGCTTTTTCAATTATTATTTGTTTACAAATAAGGTTGTGTACATTCTTAATTACATTTATATTACGATTGCGCAATTATATCTAAGGCTAAGAACCCACGTCGCGGTTTTCAACAGCGGCCACCGCGATTTGCAGGCCCACAGCAACAAAAGTAAGATCTCATTTTACACCTGCTGCGTCTGCGGTTGTTTTGCGTTTCCCGCGAGAATTGTAATTGTAATTGTAAGTTTGCGAGCAATGATTTTAACCGCGACGGCTGCGTGACCGATCTCGTGACTTTTGAAATAAAACAGCAGTTCGACGATCGCGGCGAACGGGATTAAAAACTGCTCCGTGAGTTCTTAGCCTAAAGCGGAGGTACCCAAACTCATTTCATCTTACGCTCACTTTGAAAATCAGTAAGTTAGTATCAGTAAGTAGAGCCCCTAACTTTTTTTATTTTAAGAACCTCAATAATTAATTTTAACAAGTCTCGCTTGAAATTTAATTAAAATTATATTCTAAGCGTGGCTTAAATTATATTCTGCTAAGAAAATAGCAGAGGG
>NJDC01001496.1:104794-118899 GCA_002245475.1 Calephelis virginiensis
AAATTTATGTCTAAAATAACTTCTATTGTCTAGATTTATGTTTAAAATTGTAAAATGTATGTAGCTAGACCGTCTTAACGTAAAACGAAACGTATAAGTCTTGTAAACAGCCAAAAAATCGGCTAAGTTTAAGTGTGTTAATGAAGTGTTAAATTTCTTGCGTTTCACTTACCCAAATATAATGAAATTGAAATATGTTGTTAAAAGTAAGAAAACGAATGTAATGTGCATGCGACAGCGCCCGTAACGATAATAAAAACGGGAGCGCCGTGCCCGCACGTTTTATACTAAGCCGCGGGGGGCAGGGTAGTATAAAAGGCAGTAATAAAAGCCCTAGGTAATCTATCCGCCTCAATAGACATAGGGCTATTTTAAATTGGTAAGCATTTTAACCAACAAAAACGCCTCGTTGGTCGAGTGGCTAACGTAGCCTAACAACAACGACCAACCGCGAGGCTCGGGTTTGATTCCCGACGGGTCAGGCATTTGTGTAATGAACATTCAGATTTCCGAGTCTGGGTGTTACATCCATAACACAAGCATTTAGCTTACTTTGATGTTAGATTAAATTTGTGTGATTTGTCCAGGGATATTTATTTATAGTCTAAGAGCCGGTGGGAGATCGACCTTCACCGATCTGATAACCAGCAGAGACATATTTTTTATCAAATATAATTTATAAACAAATATGCCTATAGTTACTTGCCTATTTGAAAGTGCTCATGGCTATTTTTAATGAAATTATCTATGCTCTAAGTATGAGTTTTTGCAGGCAAGTCTATATGACTGATTTTGTAATAAAATAATCTAAAATTTGACATAACTTTCGATAAGTTAGCGGAACGATGGGGTCACCTATATTGACTTACCTGTTCACATCGGTTTGCCAGGTAATGAAAAAAATGAGTAGGCAAGCCTACTGAGGCATGTTCTGTGTGTTAAAAACTAACAGTAACATAAAATTCATTTTGTTATCAAATTAATGAAAGTGACGAAAAAAAATCGATTAAAGTTAATTTAATTAAAAATAGCCATGAGCACTTTCAGATAGGCAAGTAATTATAGGAATATTTGTTTATAAATTATAATTGATAAAAAATATGTCTCACCTGGTTATCAGATCGGTGAAGGTCAATCTCCCACGGTCTCATCTACTATATTATTTATTGTATATCTACGAACTTCGTAGCACCTTTTGTGTTTGTATGGGACCTCCTCGTTAATTTTCAGCAATACAGGTTTAGCCGTTCTTGAGTTATGAATAGTATAACTAAAACGACTTTTATATATAATATAGATATTTTACTTTTAGATCTTTGGATTGAAGAGTTGTCATCTGAAGAACACTTACAGCATATTCGAGAGATGAGTGAAGCGAGTACGGATGAGTCACTCAGAGTGATAGGAGAATTCAATGAACATTACGCTGGCTTACCGGGTACTTTTAGGTTTTTAAAAGTTGATTAATGTGACTTCCCCGATAATCCATCTCTCTCGGCTCTCACTCTACAAAATTACAATAGGTGACTAATGACCTCATCCTTAGATTAGCGTGCGTTACACCGACCAACCGTGACTTGGCTTGGGTTCGATTCCTGGCGGTGAAATACGTTTGTGTAATGAACATCTAGATGTTTGCATTTCTGGGTCTAAGTATTTTAATAAATGTATTCTTATGTTTAAATATTTTTTTGTTCAAGTATAGTTGAATGAATATATATTGATTTTGTATAATTTTATTTTGGGAAAAAATAATACTTTTGGTCACACTACTTCAGCCTATCCCACTTTTATTAGCGTATATAAAACCTGATTTTTCGTTTTTACTCGCCAGTCTCTATCAGATGTCCTCTTTAAATCCATCTTGCCAACGGTCATTCAACTACGCCCGAACTCACACGCGGCGGGCATTTGAAAACCTCTTACTTCAAGCCAATTGGAAAAACTATAAATTGGTTTTATTATAATAGTATCTACACGCCCATAAGCCCATTGTGATAAGCAGAGCTACAAGACACGTTGTTTTTCGTGGATCAACAATTAAAATTGGTTAAATAATTTTATCAATAAAATAAATGCTTAAGTTTTATCTGTGTTACTTAAATACAAAATAATAATTATACATAGAGAATACAAGCAGTATTCGTAACACATTTATCTAGTTCTAATAAAACCTACGACCAAATCGGAACGTGATCATTCATTGTAGGTCTGGTTAAAGCAACTCAAAACAAAGAAGCTTGTCTTTTTCATATATTTGTTAGGGTTCTGCAGCTAAAGCCTTAAAAAACTAATCCTTGTATATTATAAATTCGTCATGTATGTGTGTCTGTCCCTCCGTATATCACAGTCATTTTTCCGAAGCTATACCAGCTATGCTGTTGAACTTAGTAAGTAAATGTACATATTCTGTGAAGCGCATTAAGATTTTCATACAAAAATAGATAAATAACAATAAATTTTGGGGGTTCCCTTACGTGAAACTAAAACTCAAAAATTTTGTTTTATTAAACCCATAAGTGATAGGTATCTATGGATAGGTCTTTCAAAATGATATTGAGGTTTCTACTATCAATATATTCTAAACTGAATAGTTTGCGCGAGAGACACTTCCAAAATGGTATAATATGTGTTCCCCACTGTAACTTTAAAATAAGCGGACTATAAAACTCAAAAATAAACATGATGTACATTACCATGTAAAATTTCACGAAAAAAACGTTCGAACGAGATCTATTGAGTGTTTTTTTTAATGTGTACTGTAACACCTACACTTAAAATAGTTATACTTACTTTAATTCTTAAGAGATGGCGCAGTGTAGCTTAAGTTTAACATAAACTGCAAGCACTGTATAGTGTTTAAGAAATATGAAATAAATGAAATGAAAGGTCATTTATATTATGATGATTACTTTAAACGGAACCCTTCATGAGCGACGCTAACTCGCACTCGACCGAGTTTTTTATAAAGCTTACAAATATTTTTTATACTTTGTACATTTACTTGATAGATTAATCTATATATTAATACGTGATGCCAAAACTTTGGACTCCTTTTTACGAAAATAACGCGGACGCAGGAGCATAAAACTTGGCACACTTATAGTTTATGTGTAGGAGTAGTGCAGAACGCTAATATTTTTGAATAATGATGCTTATAAAGTACATTAAAGCGATAAATAAAATATTACCCATACTACCATGTATTTGACACACACAAACAAATATATTGATGTTGACGATACAGATGACAGACGGATGGCGCACTAACTATTCAGGAAACAAAGTAGTTGGTCTTAAAAAAATGGAAATGGCGTTCTTATCAACAAGATATTAAAATTTGGTTATTAAAATATTAAAATGGTTGAATTTCGAACCATGGGCGACTACAAGTTATATTAATAACAGCGAACTTCGTGTACTTGGCACTCAATACTCTTTGCCTATCTTGCAGTTGGACTACCTACATGTACTTTCAAATGTTTCTCTACATTCCGCATTTTAAGCCATTCCATAACTTTATACTAAGTGTAGTTTTGTCTTTAATTTCTAAACTACAAAACTTATGACTTGTAAGAAATTACCTGTAATAATAGAAATAAACTGTAAAGTACGTACAAGAATTAAACAAAATAAATTAAATCGGACTACCCGTAAATAAATTAAAGCCTACGTTTTCCGGGTTCAATTACGAGGGAATTAACTCTTACTCCTCTCCCATGGGAACGCCTTTAACGAGCGGGATAAACAGTAGTCTAACCTGTTTTCGGAACATAGAGTAATCGCCTCTGTAGTCTAGCGGTCCAGTGTCGGACTTAACTTCTTGAGGTCCCGGATTTGATCAACAAAAACGCACAAAAAAAAATAGAAGCTGTATATTTTCAATTTTCTAATAAAATTATCGTCCGGAATTGGATATGTGCCCGATTGGCGATAAGCTTTCCATCTAACACATTATGTGACTTACATAGTGTCTTCGGCTAGTCGTAGGTGCCCTGTGCTTCTGTTTACCTCTTCGGTGATATGGGCGTGAAGATACTTGTAGAGCAACTATACGCCAAATTTTGTTACGACTACTTTAGTAGATTTGGCGCATTGCAAACATTGTAAAAGTGTGTCCTGCTACTCACTTCTAATCTCCTGCGCCTACTTCTTTTAAATACCTTCAATGTGAAGAATTGGCTCTTCTACAAATTTATTAAAAACTAGAACATATGTTAATAGACAGATATAAATAGATAAGTATTTAGTATGAGCAGCCTTGATTTAAAAAAAAATCTTCATATGCTCATCCCGAAGAGATAGGCAGAGCTGCAAACAAAAAAAAGTCGTACCCACGAAGATATCACGGATACTCATTAATATACCAGGTCCGCAATGATGGGAGGCAAAGCCAAAATATATTTTACCATCAGTAATAATCTTGTATATGAAATTCTCGTGTCATAGTGTTCGTTTTCGTACTCCTCCGAAATGGCTTGACCGATTCTCACAAAATTCTCTAAGCATATTGAGTAGGTCCGAAAATCGGTCAAAATCTATTTTTCACACCCCTAAGTGATAAGGGTGACTCACTCCAATTTTGTTTTAGTAAAATCACATTAAAAATATAGCAGAATAACGTCTGCCGGGTCAGCTAGTAATATCAAAATTTTTACATAACAATCTTGGCCTGGCCGTTACGTTACTGCAATGGCGTAACAGTATAAAACGAAAAATACATTTTTCATATTATAGTTACTCATGTGACGGTACCTAATGACCAAGACTTATAGTTTGATTAGGCTGTACAATTTATAAAGTGAGGGCTTGTAGAGTAAGAGAGTGTAGATCTAAGTTTGCTCTACATGACGTCTGGGCCCTTACCATGAGTTTACGGCTTGTCAAGGTTACTATACTCGCTACGGTCTCTGTAAATAATTTATGTGAAAACTTTGAAACGCACCTCTATCGGTAACTAAGAGAAACACACTTTTAGACCAAAAGTGTCATAGATTTCGACAACGTAACTTACCGAACGTAATATATATAACAACTCATTTTAAACTATATAAAATCGTCTTGCTAACATTTTATATAAATGTGTTTAACGGTATCACCTCGCAATATGTAAAATCTAAATAAACATGTAATAACTGTCTGAAAAAGTCTAGAATTTATTCCAGTTAAAGCAGACATTGAGATAACAAGATGTCAGGCCGCCGTCTTCTGAAAACAAAGAGGCAATAAACGTATAACCATAAATCAGTTCGTAAAGAACACATGTTAAAGTTTTCTCAAGTTTGTAGTCATAAGTAAATTTATACCCTCATTTTAGTTGTGGGAAGTTTGGCATCGGAAACTCTGATCATACCGCAAGTGCTGCCAACTTCTTGGGTTTCAAACTGACTTAGTTTATCTTAGGTGATGTAATTGAGAATTTAATGTTTTGGTTAGGAGTTATATTACGCGCTCGAAATGACGCTACGGATAATCTATGCCATAGTCAGCGTTACACCATAGATTCTATAGAGTAACGCTGACTGCGTTACACTATGAGGACCGTGAGATCCGAGAAAGAGTGGAATTGAAGAATTGTGCTGGTTTTTAAATTATAAGAGGCATATCTTTTACCATCTTGTATATAAAATTCTCGTGTAATATTGTCCGTTCCCGTACTCCTCCGAAACGGCTTGACCGATTTTCTCGAAATTTTGTAGCTGTTTTTTTAATTTTGTAATTTTGTATGTTGTTGAGCATATTGAGTAGGTCTGAGAATCGGCCAAAATCTATTTATAATACCCCTAAGTGATAAGGGTTTCTCACCCCATTTTTTATAACCATGCATCATTGGTTCGGTCATGTGAAAATGACATATAAAATATTGACAAAGCCGATATTAAACAATGCGAACGTGGATGGATTTGGATACTTGGAGAGATCTAGGTTGACAATTGCGCGATCAGATCAATCGGATATTATCCAAGGGTGATATGAGGAGTTACCGAAACCGACGTGTTTGTATGAAGAGGGTAATGAATGTGAAGTAAGCCAGGCAGATCTGCAAGGATCGTGATATTTGGCACTTGATAATTTCTGCCTACCCCGTAAGAGACTTGGAGAGAAGATATATATGTGAATGTTTGTTAATAAAAACAGAATGTTTAGATCGTTCAAATTAATATTGAACTATATTGAAACTGATCACCTCGTTGGTCGAGTGCCTAGCGTATTCGCCTAACTACACCGACCAACCGCGAGGCTCGGCTTCGATTCCCGACGGGGCAGGCATTTGTGTGATGAACATTTAGATGCCTGTGTTTTTTTGTGTCTAGGTGTTTATTTCATTTATTCTGGTATCAATTTAAGTATTTATATGTATAAATATCATCGACAAACCCCCATAACACAAGCATATATTTTGCGTATTTTGGGGTTAGATTCAATTTGTGACTTGTCCAGGTACATTTATTATTTACTTGCTGTCACGGTAAACTTCGTTCCACCCGTTCAGTTTGTATGGGGAAAAATAAAGTATTGCTTTTTCCATTTTCCCTGTAATTTTCCCGGTTTTTCTCTTCATTAGAACCTTCTTCTGACAATAACTAACACAACAATAAAGGATTTAGCCAAATCGGTTAAGTGGTTCGGAAGTTATGCGCGTACCAACAGATTTAGCAATTCATTTTTATATTATAGATTTGTTTATTGAATTCCGTAAGAAATTGAAAAAAAAGTTAAACGCATCTTCTTCACGCATAAATCCCCAAAGGGGCACGCAGAGGCACAACCAGGGCACCCGCGACTAGTCAAAGACACTAAGTCCCACAATGTGATAGGTGGCAAGCCTATCGCCTACCGGGCACATTTCCAATCCCGAGCAACATTTTTTTTATTAGAAAATTGGAATACCCCAACTTTCTTTTTGTTGCCCGACCCGGAAATCGAACCTTATGCAGTAAAGTTCGACAGCTGAAGCGCAAGACCACAAAGGCCATACTTACTAGGCCTATTGTTCGATCGTAGTAGAGTAAGAAATTTATCAGAGCTTCTTAGATTTAAAAATAAAACTTTGTTTTTCTTAGTATTTGTATATACTACAATATTGCTTTTGAAGTTTAAGTTTTTAAATGTATTTCATCACAAAACTTAATTATTTTCTTAAACATGCTTTTCATTCCCAGTATGACATTCTAAGTTATGACATCCCTTTACAAATTACAAAATCAATAACTTTCAGGGAAGCATCGAAGTCGATTGTTCAATTATTTTCATAATTACATTTTTATAATACACCTACAAGTTTTTAGTTTAGTATTTGATATTTTTACGTCATTAGTACTTTCAGTACTTAATTTTTATAGAAGAGGAGGCAAACGAGCAAGTGGGTCACCTGATGGAAAGTGATCCGCCCATGGACATCCGCAATACCAGGAGTATCACAGATGCGTTGCGGACATTTAAGGAATGAGTACACTCTTTTCTTGAAGGTTCCTAAGTCATAAGATGATATGCATGATACTTTAAGCTCTAACGCGATGTCCGAAGGTGGAAATCAGCGGCTGGAATTAAACCCAACAACTCCTCAGAGCATTCTCCATGATAGATGCAGTAAAGAACAGAATGATCCAACATCACTTACTTATCACTTACTCTGAGCACTATCACTCGCTTTCGGTACTATTCTAAGATACATCACCCCGTTAGAAATCCAATATCGGAATACTTCAAGTATTCAAAGCAGTATTGAAATTGTTCGTTCTTTATTCTCGGTATTTTCAATGTTTATGCTATTTTATAAGGCACCGATATATTTTTGCAATCCAATTTGCTGAATCTTCAACGTTCGAGCGATTTTATGAATTTTTGCTTCGGATTGTTTCTTGAATACGTAGGATCATAGCGTGTAAATTGCTAACGAGGTTAGAGTGAATAATGTAAGAGTTCATGTTATAACTACCAATTAGCGATATAGTAAAAAACAAAAAATCACCCGTGTTAAAATAAGCTTTTTTTTATGATAATGGAAGGCGAACACGGACGGATTTCCTGGTGATATGAAAATCACGCCACCGAGAGACACCAATGGTGGTAATGGTGCGTTGCCAACCTGAAGCCGGGTTGTTAGGCTTAAAGCAAAAGTAAGTTTACCAGCGACGTTGGCCTCCGAACCGGAACACGTCAATGGCAAGCGCGTCCAACGCTTAAGGCGGAAGGAAAAGGTAAGGCGGTGGTACCAATTCGGGCGAGTCGCTGCAAAACTCTACCACCTAGTAGGATGACATGGTGTTAGTGACGTTAAGTAAAACTTCAGTAGATAACTTATATTGGCTTCAAATATTTCATTTTAATTGAAAATGTACTTGTATGCAGAAATCAATCAAATAAAATAAAACAAAAACATAATTAAAAAAAAATGTTTTCCTTTTGTTATTTTATTTCGTGTCCTATTACTTCTTATGCTTCATATAAATACAAAAATGGTCGCCTCAATGATCTAGTGGTACGGTATTGGACTTGACTTTATGAGGTCCTGGGTTCGATTTCTAGGTTGGTTAACAAAAATAAAATATGTTTTTACTGTTTTTTAACTGAAAAAGTATATAATTTCGGATAGAATATATGTCCGGTTACTTAGTTTCTTCGGCTAGTCGTGGATGCCCTGGTTATATCTTCGCCTAAAGCTTTAGGGAATTGGGCGCGAAGATTCTAATAATCACAACGTTGCCAGGGATTGAATGTGTGTGAATTTGTGTTTTTGGCTAGTCGAGGGTGCTTCGGTTGTGCCTTTGCTGAAATACGGGCGTGAAGGTACTTTTTTTGTCTATACTTAGCTCTGTGAAAACGGGCGATTCTCAAATATCAGTAATAAACAAACGGACACTTGCCTCTTACGAGCTACTTAGCAGAAATCTATTGCGTTACATTAACGAACAGAGGCCGTATAATAATTACATAATAAGTTGTAAGTATGCGCTCTATGGCAATATTGTATAATCTAAGACTAGAATCGAGGAGGCTCATTACTTCCATTTTCTTGTTTTCACATCACGTATTGGTGTACCCTTTGAATTATAAAATTCTGGAAATGTTACGCACTTTCCGCTTCCGGATATCAGATGTTTCTGTCCGGAAGTCAAATGAAATCTTGCTCAATTTTTTAGGGGATCTGGAAAAATATTTTTTGAAGGTTTTAAAGCCTTCGAGAGATAAGATGGTCATAGTGTCATTGTCATTTTTTTGCCACCCCATGCCTGGACAAATTACACAAATTGAATCTAACTTGAAAGTAAGAAAATTATATGCTTGTGTTATGGTTGTTAATCAATGATAATAATCGCCTCGTTGGTCGAGTAGCTAGCGTACACGCCTAACTACACCGATCAACCGCGAGGCTCGGGTTCGATTATCGACGGGAGCAGGCATTTGTGTGATGAACATTTCTGGTGTTTATTTAATTTATTCTGGTATCTATTTAAGTATTTCTATGTATTAGTATCGTTGACTAACACCCATAACACAAGCATATATATAGCTTACTTTGGGGTTAGATTCAATTTGTGTGATTTGTCCAGAGATATTTATTTATATTTATCTTTATTTATTTATTTAATCTATATATTTGTACGTGATGCCAAAACTTTGGACCCCTTTTTACGAAAATTTCGCGGACGCAGGCGTATGAAATTTGGCACACTTACGGTTTTTGTGTAGGAGAAGAGCAGAACGCCAATATTTTTTAATAATAATGCTTATACAGTACATTAAATCAATAAGCAAAACATTACCCACACTACCATGCATTTGATACACACAAATATGTTGATGATAACGATAAAATGAAATGATGAAACACTAAAAAGTTTGGAAACAAAGTAGTTGGTCTTGAGAAATAAAGATGGCGTTCTTATCAACAAGATATTAAAATTTATTACGGTCGAATTTCGACCAATAGGCGACCACTAGTACATATAAATACTTAAATAGATACCAGAATAAATTAAATAAACACCCAGACCCGTAAATGCAGACTTCTAAATGTTCATCACATAAATGCCTGCCCCTGTCGGGAATCGAACCCGAGCCTCGCGGTTGGTCGTTGTAGTTAGGCGTCTACACTAGCTACTCGACCAACGAGGCTATCACTAAATTCAATCATTGTTTAGGTCATAATTTAGGTGACATTTTGTGCATTTAGTGTATAAATAATATAATTACGAAGTAGTTAGTGTATCGCATCGTTTCCATCAAATCTCATTAAGTAACGTTCATCAAACGAGCTCATTAGGCAACTACTTTATCTGTGATGACAAAAAAGTGTCTTCTTAACTTATAGCAGGTCTATTTTGTGTCAATTCTGGCTTATTATATTCCAAACCTACAAACAAAGTTAAACTTAGTCTTATCACAATTTAAAAAATCCTAAATAATAATTTAAAAAATATAAACATCTTGATTACTATGTATTAGTTTTTATTAATTTGTAATTGATCGCTTCTGTAGTCTAGTGGTTTAGTGTTGGCATTAACTACTTGATTCCAGGATCGGGGTACTTGAAACATGTTTTTTCAATTTTCTACTATCAACAATGCTATTCGGGATTGGATAAGTGACCAGTGACGATAAGTTGGCCGCCGAAGTTAGGCCATGGCAACTCAAAGTGAAATCTTAAATAAACATCTAGTATCACATGTGTATCCAATAAAAATAAAAACGTTGCAAGGGCGTAGCCATTTAATTGCCGCAACAGTACAATAACTGTCGTGTCCGTTTTTTGTCCTTTACAATTACACCCGTCCATTTGAGCGAGTCCAGTGATAGGCGCTTCGCTTAACGATATGACCAATTTGTTTTACTTGTCCTTTTTGGTTTTTGTTTCATTTTTTTCATGTATATTTTATATCCCGTTCTTTTTTTAGACGCGGCATATTTAATCTTTCTAAACTCAAAGTTTTAAATGATTACAGCATATAAAATTCTTGAAATGTGAAATGTTATTAGAAGTTAAATATTTGTACACTTATCGATTATAATGTATAGTTAATGGGTTTTTCGCATTCCTTTGTATTGTAATATTACCAATTTATTTAATGCTAAGCTTAATTACTACTGTTTATAAAAGTAACAAAACATATGGGTTTTTAAATGAGCTTAAATTTATTTTCATTGACAATGTAATTTTAATTATTAGGAAGTACAGCATATTTGGAATAGTGATTCGTTTTTTGGAAATAATTTCGAATAAAAATGGGATAGCTCAATAAAATACATAAAATTATAGGAAAAATTTTAAACTTTAATCAAAGTATCAATCAAACCAAAAACATACCTTAATAAAATTATAATAAAACAAAAAAATCCAAAAACAATTAGACTTAGAGCGCAGGTAATTTGAAATATGGTATTCGAAATTGTATTCATCTTTTCCTCTTTGGATTTCCAAATATGGTATTCCAAATTATATTAATCTTTTTCTTTTTGGAAATAGTTACCATGTTTTCTTACAAACTAATAAATAACTTGCTTTTGACAGTTTTTCTTTAAATCAATTTAGTAATTTCAATCTTTTTAAAGAATAGCCTACAATAATATAAAAAAGTATTTTCACGCCCATATCCCCGAAAAGGTAGGCAGAGGCACAACCCACGACTAGCCGAAGACACTTGGTCCCACAATGTGATAGGTGGCAAGCCTATCGCCAAACGGGCACGTATCCAATCCCGAGCACCATTTTTTTATTAGAAAATTGGAAACACCACATTTTCTTTTTGTTGCCCGACCCGGAAATCGAACCAAGGGCCACATTACGTCAAATCCAACACCAGGACCGCTAGACCACAGAGGCGACAATAAAATAAAATGATTCAATAATCAGTCAAATAATCACATTTTAGTTTAATGATATACAACTAATAATCATAATATTTAATTGGCACTTACAAATTAATATTCTTGGTAAAATTTTAGTTTTTGCAGTAATCATAAACATATACACCGGATTTATAGCCACCACAAACAGCATGATCCCACAGTTCACACATTAAACACAGTACATATTCTTCACCTTTTTTCGCTATACTTTTCAGTGCAGTGAAAACATTCGGCGTCTGCATCGGTAGGGAGTGCGATCTCATTTTCATTTAGTGTTGTTATATTAACGGATGAGTCCGTATTACTTCCAGATATAGCATATGGATCTGATGAGTCACTGTCAGTCATATCTCCTTTGTAAATCTTTATTAGATATTAAATAAGGAGAACTTGAAATTAAAAAAAAATCCATTTGGTTTTAAGATTAGGGCTACAATCTGTACATTAAAAAAATCTTCATTTCCCTTAGTCATTGCAACACTTCAAAATGGAAAGATCTATTTTGATATTATTTTTTTTGTTATTTTAAGGAGAAGGTTCTTAAGAAAAGAAAAAACCGGGAAATTTACACAGGAAATGGGAAAAACAAATCATTAATCCACACAAACTAAATTAGCTGTTAATGTCAAGCGAAACAAAGTTCGTCGCATCGTCTAGTTAGATATAAAATATAACAAAATAGCCCTAAATATGTAAAAGGAAAACGGGTTGATAAAATTGTGAAATTAAAAAAAAACAGCCTACATTAATGACTCGGCGCAATTTTTTTTAAAATTAATTATTACAAAGTTCATCAAACGACAAGTTTGGAAAGTGTACATGTCTTTACTACATAGTATAAAACAAAGTCGCTTCCTCTGTCTCTATATCTCTTTGTATGCTCAAATCTTTAAAACTACGAAACGGATTTTGATGCGGTGATTTTTAATAGATAAAGTGATTAAAGAGTAAGGGTAATATAAAAAGGGTTTATAAAGGGTTTTATTTAAAACTGTCATAAATATATTCAACATTGCTATTTGAGTGCTAACTTTAAATAGAAGCCTCGAACAGGCAACTGCACATGACAGGCTTTGTCATGTGGAGTTTCCTGTTCGATTTAACTGTTGCAACAGTACAATAACTCTGTCGTGTCCATTCTTTGTGATCTCTGTCCACAATTAGTGAGTTCGGCGTTCACCGCCTCACTAAACGATATGGCCAATTTGTTTAATAAAAATAGGCACTTTGTTTTATTTGACTTTTGCACGATAACGATTTGATGGATAGCCCTGTAGCTTTTTTGCAAGGTTGTGATAGCCCCATCGCATTGGCATTATCAAGTAATTTATACCACTGATTTTAGAGTAAGTTTTTTTATGATATTGGAAGGCAAACAAGCAGACGGATTTGTAAGAAATTTGATGAAATTTGACACACTGATAGTTTATGTGTAGGAGAAGAGCAGAATGCTAAGATTTTTTAATAATAATGCTTATGAAGTACATTAAATCAATAAATAAAACATCACCCACACTACCATGCATTTGACACACACAAACAAATATATTGATGATAACGGTAAAAGGTCACAGATGGCGCACTATAAAGTTTGGAATCAAAGTAGTTGGTCTTAAAAAAATGAAGATGGCGTTCTTATCAACAATATATATAACACTAGTTACTTAATACGTTATCTGAAAAAAGAATAGTCGAGGCTGTTTCATGATCATTCCATATCCCGCATGTGAGAAAGAGACAATAAATCGATGAAACCTCGATCTCATGCCCGACATTGACAAACATTTGTGTAATGTAAATGGACATTTAAATTTATGAGTCTGAAGCTTTAATGTGACTTTCATTCTAGTATTTGTTATTTATGTTGTAAGTAGCAGCTCGTTATGTAATACACATATGTATAAACCTTCCTCTTCAATCATTTTATTTATTAAAAAAATTACATCAAAATCTGTTGCGTAGTTTTAAAGATTTAAACATACAAAGGGACATAGGGACAGAGGAAGCGACTTTGTTTTATACTATAAATAGATAGTTCTCCTAATGGTAAGACATAATCGTCGCTTGTACTTACATACCATAGGTGTTATTGGTGCATATCTTATGGCCGAATATTAGACCACGTGTGCGAGTTTGCCGGTTGCCGTAAACTTTAACACAGAACATGAAAATGTTATGGAAGATAGATATATAATAACATATTGGAAGACCGGCAGAGTACCCGAAGACTGGCGACGTGCGGTCATCGTGCCCTT
>NJDC01001497.1:9899-24241 GCA_002245475.1 Calephelis virginiensis
GTAACTATTATCATCGCTCGGTAATTGCTAGCAACAGAATAATCTGACGTTCTGATGGTTCACTTTTCCAAATGTTTAATTAAGTGGCTGAGATATTTCTGTCAAATTTTGAAAAATAACAGTTTTCACCTGATAACAGATCTAAAATAGCACGAATCTTAGGTAGGTTAACATTAGCCGTTGGATGCTATAAGGTTACCGTGTCTATGTGTGTGTGTCTTCTATCTCTGGCGTCATAACTATTGAATGGATGAACCTATTTCAGCGCACATTTTTTTATAACCTGAAGAAGTATACTTTATACGTGTATAAGGATTTACGCGATGCCTAATTTATGAAAGTATAATTCTCTTGAAAATCACCCTAATAGTTTCGTTGATTATCTTCAACAAACAAATAATTTCATGTTAAGTTTATAATACTAATACATATATAATTGCACACGTTTAATGACGTTATTTTGTTAACACATGTATGCAATGTAACTATTTTTTACAAATAATAAATTTAAGGCAGTATTTAAATTAAATATTAAAACAAATGTTACGAGAATACTTCTTAATGAAGCACCACATACGGAAATCTGGTAGCCTTTACAGAAATTTAAAAATTAATTCGTACAAAAAACCCCTTGTGCTTATCTGCCTCAAAGAGTCAAAAAGGTTTCTTCTTTTATTTTTGAGGTTGTTTACATGCCACTGTTTACAAGTTTCGACTACAAGCTCTATGCTTTGATATTACATTAAACAAATATAAAAACTCTTTAAATTTTCAATTCACTGAAATGATGTTTTCTTAAAAAAATAATAAATCTGTTCTAAATATAATAAATACATAATGTTGTCGCAAAGTGGTGTTTGTCTGTCTGTTATGCTTTCACGTAAACAGCTGGATTGATTTTAATGGAATTTGATATGCATATAGTTAAAGACACAGGTTACAATTTTCAAAATCTAACTTCGAACCACTAAGTATATTAGAGGATAAAATCAATACTATTATTTTACGCTGCTGAAATTGCAGGTAGATTAATAATTATAGATTTTTAAAATTATATAGGTGATAAGTGTATATCTGTACATTTAAGATCTTTCAGAAAAAAATATTTTCGGACAAGTTACACAAATTGAATTTTACCCCAGAATAAGCAAATTATATTATGTTTGTGTTATGGGTGTTAGTTAATTATACTAATATATAGAAATACTTAAATAGATACCAGTATAAATTTAATAAGCACCCAGACCCGGAAATGCAGACATAGTAATAATAAGGTTGTGTTTAAAAGCTTAAAAATTCAAAACATTTTTGATTCGTTTGTTCGTTTTTGGATTATCTTGTAATAGAAACTTCAAGGGATTATTTTTATTTAAGTTTTGACTTGAAGGATAGGCCAAAAATTAGGCTTTGTTTTTAAAAACCCATAACACAAGCATATGATTTGCTTACTTTGGGTTAGATTTGACTGGTGTGACTTGTCCCGAGATATTTATTTATTTATCTATCTATTACCATTGCTATGTTCTAATTTTGAATCTAACTAATATAAAAAGAATCTTCACGCCCATATCAAGGAAGAGATAGGTTGAAGCACAACCAGGAACACACGACTAGCAAACCTATCGCCAACCGGACACATATCCAGTCCCGAATACCTTTTTAATTAGAAAATTGGAAAAACCACTGTTTCTATTTGTTGCCAAACCCGGGAATCGAACCCGAGACCTCATGAAGTCAAATCTAACACCTGGACCGCAGAGGCGATTTGATTTTTAATCTATGCTTACTAATCAGTTTAATTTTAATAGATATAAAATGTTAGTTTAAGTTCATGTTAATAGCCGTTTTGTATCATAAAACAAACTTTATTCTTAAAATACTTGCGTTTATACTGAAGTCGTACCTACTCAAAGTTTCTTAATAAAACCACGCATTAAAGCTTACTCCAGTCAACTGTACATTATTCAGACTCTTCGTGTATTATTATCGACTATCAGTGCCGCGAAATGGTCGTTTTGCATGACATTTGGCAGTGACTCGTTATTTATAGAATAAGGCGGCTCTGACGAAATTCATATATTAGGAAGACTCGTAAAGAGTGCCACACCTAGAATTTTAATGTTCCGTGTCTAATAAAAACTTCGAGTTGTTTGTCTGTTTGGTCTCACATTTTTTTATATTTCTAAACACTCCATGTACTACTAACGTGACTTCCATTAAAACGCTTGCGAAAGAAAGTATTTGTTTTGGTTTTTTATGATATTAGAAGGCAAACAAGCAGATGGATTTCCCGATGGTAAGAAACTCACCCCACCCAGAGACACCAAAGGTGTTAATGGTGCAGCCCCGAGCAAAAGTAAGTTTACCGGCTTACCGGGGAGTTTTTCTGTTGTTTCTTCTACTAGCTAGCTAGGTTTTGAAATTATGGTAGTGTACGTTTTCGCGTTGCCATAATGCCATATTCCGATTCGGATATTCAGATTATTGTGGTCAAGATGTTAGGGTTATGTAAGTCTAATGGATCCCAGGAGGTTTATATAATAGGCCTAAAATCTTGACCACATGACAGCAACGCACATATAGCAGCATTAGTGTCTATAAGCCACCGTTGTGTCCTACCATCAGGAGAGCATAAACAGGTACAAAAGTGTTTTTACCTTGTGTGTGTGTGTGCTATGAAATACCTATATACTCGCATACCTTTATGTATTAATCGTGGGTCGCATCATTTCTGCTTAAAATATCTGTATTTATAAAATATTTTAGTATTGCCATTTAAAAAACCGGTAACAGAATTTTTCTTTTTATTTACTCAGTGGTCTCGCCTCCGTTGTCTAGCGGTCTAGTGTAGGACTTGACTCTATTAGGCCCGATCCCCGGGATGAGCAATGAAAATCAATAATGTAAAAATTAACATCTTAAGTGTTTAAGTGTTTGTGTGGTCTCTGCTATCTCCCTAACCACTCACATAAAAAGTTCCGTAAAGACGCGCAGCTTTCCACTACACAAAGTGATTTCCACAATATATATTACCACTAGGAAATTGGTTTATTTGTTTTACAGTAATAAATACTGTGGTCTAGCGGTTCGGATGTTAAACTTGACTGCTTTAGGTCCCAGGATCGATTCCCGGGTCGGGTATTAAAAAAAAGTTAGATTTCCATATTTTTTTTCTATGAATAAAAATGTTGCTCGAACTTGGATATGTGCCCGGTTAGTGATAGGCTTACCACCTATCACATTGTGAGACTTGGTGTCTTCGGCTAGACGTGTGCGCCTCTTCATCCTTCTTCAGTTATATGGGCGTGAAGATACTTTATTTTTTAAGTTATACTTCTTTAGGCGCGTTATGAAAAAATGATGAGAATGAAATTTGAAGATGCGTGCGCATCTGTCACGCAAAAGTAATATCATGAAGTTGTCTGCTTTAGGAACGTGTTGCTACATTCACACACGTGTTTTAGTTTCTCACAAGTGTGATTTATATACTTTTTGTGATAGATTTTTTCTATTTAATAATTCCTTAATCAAGTATAACTTGTCACGCGCGCACATATTTTCTTTTAATAAGTATCTTCACGCCCATATCCCTGAAGAGGTAGGCAGAGGCACAACCAGGGCACCCACGACTAGTCGAAGATACTAAGTCCCACAGTGTGATAAGTGGCAAGCCTATCGCCTACCGGGCACATATCAAATCCCGAGCAACTTTTTTTTAATTTACTTAGAGGGTACCTTTGTAGGTAGATAAACATAATGTCCTTTTAAATATAAATAATCCTGGTATTGTGTGAAAGATCATGAAACACGTATTTATCAAGATCTCAATACTTTTCGTATTTATATCATGACTTTATTCAGGTTTCTCGTAAAATATTTCGCCTTTACCCGGCACTTGTCAGGCCGGGTGACATCCGCCTCAATAAAGAAAGGAACAAGTTGAAATTGAAAAAGAAATCCCGCCCGGACCGCTGCATGCAAATACTACTACAATATTGCTAAACTCTTCGACAGTTGGGTCTGGAATTTTTTATATCTTAAATACGAATTGGCGCGTTTTGCTTTAGTAATTTGACTTTAGGGTTTTCCGCTTCATAGCCCTAATATACGGGATTCTTCGAATGTAATTCCATCCTAAATTCTTATTTTCTTTAAGACTTTTTTATTATTAAAAAAAGTATCTTCACGCCTATATTCTTGAAGCAGTAGGCAGCAGCACAACCATCCACGACTAGCCAAAGACACTAAGTCCCACAATATGATAGGTGGCTAGCCCGTCGCCAACCTGGAACATATCCAATCCAGAGCAACATTTTTTTTATTAGAAAATTGGAAAAACCCAAGTTTTCTTTTCGTTGCGCGACCCGGGAGTCGAACCCGGGACCTCATACAGCCAAGTATAACAACTGAACGGCTAGACCACAGAGGCGAGTCGGTAGACTTGCATAATAGGTCTAACATCCGGGCCACAGAATAGCGACGCACTTGTAACATCTATGGTGTCTATAGGCCACAACATGTATGAAAAAACAAGTTATATGTTTAATTTTATATTAGTATCTTATACATAAAATTATCGTCCCACAGTGTTCGTTCCCGTACTCTTTCGAAACGGCTTGACCGATTTTCATGAAATTTTGTGAGCATATTGAGTAGGTCTAAGAATCGTCCAAAATCTATTTCTTATACCCCTAAGTGATAAGTGGGACTCACCCCAATTTTTTTTAATAAAATCACAAAAAAAAATAGTAGAACAACGTCTGCCGTGTCAGCTATAACACTTTGTTTCAAAAATCAATTAGGTACTCCTACGCACATTATCTGCCGTAAACTGACCTATGTCGACATATTTAAGTAATTAGTTTACCTATAGCACTTTTAAAGTATTAAACCAGTTTTATTATTATTAGTAGCAGTAATTAAATACTTAATTTAGATTGAGCTTTTAATATTGTAACAATCAGGTGTAACTTGTTGTTGTCTGCTACTTCATAAAATCGTAGAAGTGACTTTTTGTAGTTAGTGATAAAACGAGAGATTTTCCCTCAGCAAAAAGTTACTCCTTCACGCAAAAACTGCTAAACCGATTTTCATGAAATTTGGCACACGCATAGAGGATAACTTGGATTATCAATCGTTGGTTGTTTAGAAGAGATCGCTTGTTTGCGATAAAACCGCCTTTTGTATAAAATATATTTCACCGCCTCGTTGGTCGAGTGGCTAGCATACACGACTAACTACATCGACCAACCGCGAGGCTTGGGTTCGATTCCCGACGGGGCAGGCATTTGTGTGATGAACATTTAGATGTCTGCATTTCCGGGTCTGGGTGTTTATTAAATGTTTTCTGGTATCTATTTAAGTATTTCTATGTAATAGTACCGTTGACTAACACCCATAACACAAGCATATAATTTGCTTACTTTGGGGTTAGATTCAATTTGTGTGACATGTCCAGGGATTGGCCAGGGATCAATGTAATATGTAATAATTTCATAATTTAGTTGTAAACTAAAGAGTTTATTATTATCATTTATTTTCAATGGCTCTTATTTTCTACGTCTATACATTTAATATAAAAAAAAATTATTAAAAATATAAACATAAAAAACAGATTACCAAAAACGGTGGTCTTACAACTAAACCGTCAGTGGTCAGGGCGACAGAGTGAGGAATCTCCGCACAATGCGTGCCGTCCCCAAAATTGCTGCCTTCTGAATTCGGCCCTTAACCCAGGGTTGTAGAGCGAGTCTCTTAAGATGTTGGTCGAGACTCTTCGCTATTAGACCGTTTACTGACACGACTATCGGGACAATTATTGTTGAGTCAACATCCCACATGTCAGTAACCTCGTGCGCTAAGTCTATGTATTTTGTAAATTTTTCCTTCTCAGCTTTCACGAGGTTAATGTCACATGGAACTGTGATATCAACAAGAAAAGCCCGGCGCTCCAACCGATCTACCGGCACGATGTCAGGCTTATTGGCAAAAATAGTCCTGTCCGTGATGATAGATCGGTCCCAGTAGAGCTTTGCATGGCTATTCTCAAGAACTGGCTCCGGTGGATACTTATAGTAAGGTACTTCAAAACCGACAAGTCCATATCGAAGAGCAAGTTGCTGGTGGATTATCTTGGCTACTTGGTTATGCCTGTTCAAGTACTCGCCGTTAGCAAGATGAGAACAACCGGAAATAATATGTCTAATGGACTCACCAGGACGATGGCACACTCGACATATGTCAACTGTGCCATCCCTCATGATGTATTTCCGATAGTTATTCGTCTTGACAACCTCGTCAGTAATTGCACAAGCAAAACCTTCGGTTTCACCAAAGAGGTCACCGAATCGTAACCAAGATACGGATGCTAGTGTATCAATATCAGGCCCATAAAGAAACTGATAAAATCGACCATGTAGTTCTTTGCTCTTCCACACATTCAAGCGATCCTGAGTACTAAGTACCACCGGTTTATGCCAGTTCTCTTTACCTAAGGATTATTATTATTATTATTATTAACACAAAAGATCCATTAACTACAAGAGCAACGCCGCGGGCAGCAGCTAGTGCTTTGTATACAGTTTTAGCTTTAGATATTTTTTATTTTTTTATGTAGAGACGATTATTATACCTCTATATTAACCGACCTAAAAAAAAGGAGAAGGTTCTCAATTCGAATGTATGTTTTTTGTATGTTTGTAACGAGATAACTCGGCCAATAGCCAATCGATTTTGATGGTCCTCTTTTGGAAATATAGTTAAAGATTCTCAGCCATATTAGTTTTATGATCAGCCTAGTGGTTTTCGAGTTATATTTCATAGTGACGACCTTATCAATGATTAAGTGTGACTTTAAAAAGACTAGTAAGATGTAGATAACATTTATGTGAAACCGTTTTAGAAGTCAACAAAGTTCTCCAAGTCAACAAAGCATAGGTGCAGCTTACGACCCTGTTCCCTACTCTTTTCCTGGACGTCAACTCCACGGACACAATCGCTTCACAGGTGCTTCGGTCCGGTCGGAAGCCTAACTGGGTTTCAGGCAAGATCTTTTCATACAACATCTTTAGGCGGTTTAAGATAACTCTAGCAAAAACCTTTCCAGGAGTCGATAAAAGAGTGATACCACAGTATGAGTTGCAGTCAGATCGGTCGTCTTTGTTCTTATATAGTGTTCTTATGCGCGACACTTTAAAGATATCAGGTACGCGCTCTTCCTCCCACGTACGAACAAACAGCTCCCATATAAACTTATACAATTCCTCTCTGCCGTATTTGATCAGCTCTCCCGGTATAAGGTAAATGCCAACCGTTTTTTGATTTTGCTGCTGTCTGATGGCAGTAACAACCTCATCAAGCAATAGAGGCTCGTCCAACTCAAGAACAGGAGGGAGTTGAGGCATTAAGCTGATGGCTTGCAGATCAGTTGAGCGATCCACATTGAGCAGAGTATCGAAGTGCTCCACCCAGTGCTTTAGTACATCCTCCCTGCTAGTTAACAGCTATCTACCGTCTAGAGACCTTAAAGACACCCTTGCATAGTAGGATGTACCAGTCAGCCTACGTACCTCACCGTGGAACTCCCCGAGTTGGTTAGTGTCAAAGAGCCATTGCATGTAAGTTGCTTTGTCCTGCCACCACTTGTCCTTGGCCTGGCGAGACAGCTTGCGTAATTCCTGGTCACTAGCTTTGACCGCTGCAACGCTTCCTTGTCGCCTTTCATGCTGTCGCAAGAGATCTCGATGTTTGTCAAAAGCTTCCTGCAGAGCTTCATCATTTTCATCAAACCAATCTTTATTGTGACGGCGTGTTTTGCCAAGTACGGTTGAAGCGGTATTCATGATATGAGATGACAAAGATCTCCAGGCCGCTTCGGTCTCACCTGACTCATTAATCGGCAACAGGTTTTCAGACAACGTTTTAGCGTATTTCTCCCTCACCTCACGATATTAAAGCTTCTTCACGTTCAAAGACGCAAGCTTTTTTGTAGAAGACCTACGGGGAGGAAGGAGGTGAAATCGCTGCTTAGTGACAATAAATCGGTGGTCAGACCAACTGTGCGCAACCCGCATAACACGAGTGACGCAAACTTGGCTGAAATCTCTCTGCCTGACTATGGCATAGTCGATCAGATGCCAGTGCTTGGATCTTGGGTGCATCCATGTTGTCTTGTACTTGATGGCAAGCCTAAACATAGTGTTCGTAATTGCTAAACCGTATTGAGCACAAAGACCGAGCAGCAACTAACCATTACTGTTCATGTTGCCAACTCCATGTCTGCCCAGAACTCCAGGCCAAGCCTCATAATCCCGACCAACCCTGGCATTGAAATCGCCCCGCAAAAGAATCTGCTCTTTGACGCTTATGCTGTCTAGGCAAAGAGATAGTTCCTCATAGAATTTGTCCTTGATGTCATCAGACTTGTCAAGCGTGGGAGCATAAACACTGATGACATTAAGGTGGTTATCCTTGTCCAGGTGGAGGCGCAATGTGGTAACGCGGTCCGAGATATGTACAGGGTACTCCTCAAGTTGCTTTACTAAGTGATTTTTGACGGCGAATCCTACACCTGGTCGCCGAGCTTCAGAGGCAGCGGTACCTTTCTAAAAGAAAGTGTAGCCTCCGCCTACTTCCACCAGCTCTCCTTCATTAGCAAGATATGTTTCGCTGAGAGCAGCCACATCCACGTTGTAGCGACGAAGTTCCCGAGCTACTATGGCGGTCTTGCGTTCAGGGCAGGCATTTCTATCTCGATCAAGAAGCGTTCTCACGTTTCACGTGCCGAATGTCATAACAGATCTTTGGTTACTATATTTTTTGAAACGTCGACCACGACTTTAGTGATGCGATGGCAGCCGCGGTTACTATCACCTCTTATAGTGGGACGAGCTTTTCTTAGGGCATCTTTTCTAGTCTCCTAGCGAGGAAAGCAGTGCCCCTCTAAACAGGGCTGCTTTGTCATCCCGGGCGCTGCCGAATCCGCGCTGTCGTCCCAGATACAGCGCAAAAATGACCACGGCGTGTACTCACACCTCCGAGACCGCCTGAGTGCAGGTATCAGACAAAGCCCAGCTTGCATCAAGCTAGACCTCTTTACCTCTACCCATCGCCACAGGACTTTTACGTACTCGGAGTCCAGTTTTCGGAAGCGGTCAGATACGCAGGATATATTTAAGATGCGCAAGCGTTCGCGCTCACACAGGCGCACACAATTGACCTTCCCCTCTTTGGGCCAGTGGAATGGAAAACCGTTACGACTGGAGGCGGGGTTGGCTGCAGTGTCTGGCCGGCGATGACTATACGCCCTCCACCGCCGCCCTAGGCCATCCACCTTGCCTCGCTGATCCACCGAATCCGCCAAATCACGTTGCATATCTGCGTTGTGTTTGCACTCCTCGCCGAGTCAGACTTTGTGCGATAATCGGGAGGGAGCCGCGCTTTGGGATAGGATGATGACGGGAAGATTGGAGCAGGAAGGGCGAGGTACTATAGCCACAGCGAAAACAGAAATGTGATCTATAGTAGCTCAGGGAAGGCGGGATCGCATGCCCCTGCACTCAGCTATCCACTATCGGACAGATAGAGAGGTTTGATCAAGGAGTCTGTATACAGGTACACATAAACAAACTTACGTCTTAAGATATACTTAAATACAGTTTGTATTTATGATGGTAAAAATATGAATAATCATGAAAAACATTTCAATATTTTTTTAAGACATTAGAAGGCAAACAAAAAAACAGATATCTTAAAGGTGAAAAATTCACACCGCCTAGAGATACCAAAGATAGTAATGGCGCGTTGCTAACCTGAGTCCTTGATGTTAGGCCTCAAGCAACAGAAAGTTGACCGATTATCTTTTCCTCCAACCTGAATACGTCAACGGCGACAGGAATAGCTAATGCTGTGTTACCAATACGGACGAGTCGGTTCCAACCTCTACTAAGTGGTAGATGTAGATATAGATAGTGGCCAAATATCACGGTGTAAGTGACGGTGAGCCTTTTACGAGGTGCCTGGCAGGAAGGCAGATGGTCTTTTGTGTAAAAGAACCCGGACCATCATCATCACCAAACTTTAAAATGTGTCAAATTTTAAATATATGAAAAAGGCTATTACATATTTGAGTATTTAGCGGATAAGAGTGCTTGGGATTAATTGTTCTTCATGTCACTCTCATAAAAATATAACGTAATGTATTAATGTTGTGTTTATACTTTATTTATTGAAAACATATTATTTTAAAGTGAGGAAAAAAGATAAGCCCGCTGAGTTTCTTTTGCCGAATCTTCTCGGCGTGTGGCCGCTTTCCGATCTGGTAGCAGCTTTTAGTATTTAATAGACTTGTCTTGAGAGCCTTTCGCATGATGTGTGAAATTTCCGCTTAATTTTACTCAGATGTAGAAAATAATTCTAGTTTAATACAAAAGATAAATCATGACTAAAAATAAACCGAAAACAAATTCTAGTAAGTAATCCTTAAAACCTAATAACTATTTAAGTTGAATACAAAAATGAAGTACAGTATTTAATTTTATCAGAAAATCTTATTTTGTGTTATCAATGTAAAATGAAACAATTCGCAAGGCGATAGCAACACATATTGCATTCGAAGACAGGGCTGCATTTAGGCACAGGATTTGTAGGCTGAAATTAATGTCCCGTGTCAAAGAATCTTTGCCTTTACTTTACGTCAGTTACTATTAGTTGATCTGTGTATCTAAGCTGTTAATCAAAATTGGGTTCGTTCAGTGTTGTCTACTAATTTCCTGGGAGTTGCCGTTTGCAATTCTTATCATGATCTAAACATGTTGTACAATTAGAGGATATAAAAAGTACCAAAATTATAAATAGTTAATTCATGAAAAAATAATTCATCAACATTGTTAATTTAATTATAATAAAAAAAGAAGACACGAAGCAATGCAATGCATATGAATTTATGTTACGTTGAATTATTTGTGTCATTATTGGTGTAAATATACCTTGGACAAATTACACCAGTTGAATCTGACCCCAAAGTAAACAAATTAAATGACTGTGTTACGGGTGTTAGTTAGCGATTCTAATACATCGAAATACTTAGATAGATACCAGAATACATTTAATAAACACTCAGACCCGGAAACGCAGACATCTAAAAGTTCATCACACAATACCGTCTGGAATCGAACCCAAATATTAGCGGTTGGTTGGTTGAGTTCGGCATGCACGCTAGCCCCTCGAACAATAAAAAATTGAGTAATTTTTTGTGTATTTTTTTAACAATTCTTAATGCTTCAATGCTAAAATTAAATAAACATAGGGGTCCAAAAATTCTGAATGCGGCCCTGTTTTAAAATGAAAATTTCGAGCGAAGCAGCGACACTCAGCGTCTCACACTCAAAGGGAATAAAAATAAAATTTCAACATTAAACATTTCCTCGCAAAGTTATGAAGAAAATAAAGTTGCGCGACTAAGTTTTAAGAAAAATATAGACGTTTTTACACTTCAAAGGAGTTCATGTATTTTTCTTGGCGGTTTTAAATCGAAAACTTTAGTGGATTACCGGATGGTCTATTTTTTAAGTTATTACAGAGAGAAGCTTCAAACTCATGACTATTAATTCAACCGATTAAAAGTTAGGCCTGTGCAGAAAGGCGTATCAACATAAATAGTTATTATTGAATGTCATTATTTTATTTCAAAATAATAATGTCATATTAGTACCAAGTATCTTCACGTCCATATTCCCGATTGGGTAGGCAGAGGCACCAGGGCAAACACGACTAGCTGAAGACACTAAGTCCCACAATGTGATAGGTGGAAAACTTCAATCTGGTACTTATTCAATCCCGGACAACGTTATTTTTAATAATAAATATATATATCCTTGAATAAATAACGCAAAATAAATGTAGGTCCAAAGTAAGCAAATTATATCCTTGTACTATCTGTTGCCCGCAACTTTGCCTTTGCTTAGCAGTAGTTTACGGTAGACAGGGGTAAATATAATTGTAGTTTTAATTTTTTTTGGTAATTAATGATTAAACTAGTTATAAACATAAGTAATTGGCTTAAAAGTATAAGCATATGTAACTAAATAATATTTTTTATAAAAAAATAAAATATTTGCACACCTAAATATGGTAGAATATGTTGATATACTTTAATATTTTTGTCACTTTTCATTTGTACACATATTCCGCAAATAAATAATTTTGTTTCTTTCTTTCTTGCCCGCGCTGTTAATGGTCCCACAGGAACATTTTTTTTGGGATAAAATCTATCCCATGTGGTATTCCAAATATACCCTCTTTTGTGAAAAATTTTATAACAATCGGATCTGCAGATTTTGCGTTAAGGAGTAATAAACAAACAAACAAACTTTCACATTTATAATATTAATAGGATTAAGAGGTTTTAGTCGATATAATACAACGAATCAATCAATCATGCGCAATATTAAAAATCATAAATAAACTGTTCATTTATTTTGTGGTAACATAAACTAATGTCTTTGTTTCTGTACTATATATTATTAGTTCTTATTTAATAACAACCGCTTAGTAAAAATATTTATAAACATAACTTGCACCAATAACCAGTGCAATGTTGTACTTGTTACATAAGACATAAGTACATGCAATTTTATATTGTTAACTGTATTAACTCCTATTTGTGCAAAAAAGGACTGATTTTGATCGTGATTCTGAACTTTAAAAAGTAGAGCTTTCTAATTTGGATACAAATTAAATTAATGATTTTTAAAATCCCACATGTTACACAGATTATAAACGTGTTTTAGAAATCAAGAAAATCACCGATTCATTTGTAATATTTGACAGCTAGATTTTTAAAGATATTTTCTTTTTTTGTATATTAATTTGTGTATTATTTTCCTTTTGTCCCTGATATACAAATATTTCTTTTTCTCTGTGCTTATTTTTATGTCTTTATTTTATTTTGAAATTGTCACTAATCGTTGAAATAAATAAAATCTCGGGAAAGCGGTGGTCCTTCCCTGCTTAGGTTCGTCGAGTCAGCCAAAACTGTCCGATTTTTATTTTTAAGCTTTTAGTTTTAGTTAAAAGTATAAAAAAACATTAATTGTCAGGTTTATTTAAATACATTTACTTAATTACCAAATTGCACCCCATATTTGCAACATTCAAATGTCTATATGAGACGAATTCCGTTTACACCCAAGCAAGCGGCCTGTTCGTCGACATTTTGGCCGATGTCAGGCTTGACAGTTCAATTTAACTCTGATTCATTACCGTCGTAGGAAAACATGTTATATTGAATCGTATTATTGTAATCCGTCCTTGTGTTCGTGTGTTTGTCATTGAACTGCTTCTAGACGACTGGATCGATGTTGATGAAACTTTTTGTGTATGTTGAAGGGAATTCGAGAATGGATTAGATTCACAATTTGGTCTCCTAGTAAATATTTTTTAATTACTTTTTTAATAATAGGTAGTTGTTGATTTTTGAATGTTTAACATTGGATCCGACAGACTGCGCTACTATCGAAGTATTAATGTCAAGCGATACGAAGTTTGCTGGGTCAGCTAGTATATACATAAATCATATTATGCTGTTAGTTAGTCTCGCTAAAACTCGAGAACAGTTGGCTAATTTTTATTTTGAATTATTTGTTTAAGTCCATTTAAGGTTCAAAAGATAATAAACTGCGTTAACGGGTTAGAAAGGAATTAAAAATTTCGCCACGGGACTTGAATCCTCAGTAGCTCAATTGGTTAGAGCATTCGTCGGCTTGAGATGAAAGGTTACAGGTTCAAATCCTGTCTGGGGCGAAATTTTTTCTTTCTTTAAAATTTATAGATAATAAAAAGGAAAAAACTGAGTGAAAACTAGTGAAAAAGTTTTAATTTTCCCCATACAAACCGAACGGCTGAAACGAAGTTAAGACAGCCAGCTAGTTATAAATAAAAAAATCTATTTATCTATTACGATTTCACGTCTAAACTTCTAAACTTTTTTTCAATGATCAACCTTTATTATAATGGGGGATGAAAGTTTGTAAGAAAATCTGTTCTAAACTGAAAAGTCGCGATTAACAGCTAGTTTTTTATAAACAGTATCTTCTAGCCCATATCCCAAAGGTAGGCAGAGGCTCAACCAGGACATCCGCGATTAGCCGAAGATACTAAGTCGCACAATGTGACAGGTGTAAAACCTATCATAAACCGGGCTCATATTGAATCACAATTAAAGTTCTTTTAATTTAAAAAATTAAAAAAAAAACGCATTTTGAATTGCTGGGACCAAGAATCGAACCCGGTATCTCTTTAAGAGCTAACCCAGCTGGACTAATAGTTTGATTAAACTATGTATT
>NJDC01001498.1:13475-24879 GCA_002245475.1 Calephelis virginiensis
GTCGTAATGAAATAATATAATTAATCTACCAGTTTTTTTTTTCAAATAGTAAATGCACAATCGTCAATGCCTTAAGGAGATTTTTTTGCGAGTGCAATAGCTAAAACTTTACTATAATTGTGTGTTATTTGATCGACACCTGTCAATGATAGAACAAGAAGTATGAAGTACCTACTACCTACCTACTAAACATTATTTCAGGCCATTAAAACTTACAAGGTTGCCCTTTTTAAAAATAAAAGTGTAACTAGGTATTGTGTGTTATGTAGTTTTTTTTAATTTTGTATTTTAACATCCATCACATTTATTGTCCACTGTATAATGATACATTTTATATATTGGTGTTGTTGACATACGGCCAATGTTAATAATCTACCTACAGATAAAGAAAGGAATTTTGTAAGGATATTTTTGTTGGTTATTGAAAAATAATAGCGGTTACCTGACAACTGATCTCAAGCAGCCTGATCTCTTATCTTAAGTTAGGATTATTTAAATATTGGCCGTTAGTCATTGAGTTGCTATTGACTAATGGGAATGCATGATTGGAGAGGATGTATTTGAAATGTATGTGAGTCATGAGCATTCGACAGGCATACTGTATTTTAATTAAGATAGGTAAATGTTCAATTCCACTTCAGTCGCACACAATAATTCTGGCAATGTAAAGTTTGTCAAAAACATGAAGCCTAGGGTGAATTGAATTATCTAATCTAATTTTAGCTTGTTTATCCGACCGAACTGTATTAAGTCCGCTGTTAAATTTTGTATAGCCGATATTAAATGTCTTGCAGCCGCCATACCAAATATTTTTTTAAACCATATTTGGGATAACATAAAAGAAACGTCTGTGTTATGCTCAAAGCTAAATATGATATAATTGCCAACTATTTATTGTTTTATCTTTTTCGTTGACTAGAATAGACAAACTATATGACGCATAAGTCGGGAGTAGGTATATGTGTTACTTTATTAATTAACGTACGGGCGTCAGACAGCAGGGTCACATATTTGTACAGAGCAGACGGTGTGTACTTAACTGTTATGTTCTTTCTTGGATGTGACGGCTGGTTAGATTGAAAAGTAAAGTTTAAATATTTTCTAAAAGAGACTGATTTGTAATTTACTGAAATGAGTATTAAGGTTTGTTACAGAGGTGAAGAAAGTTTTAATGAAATGTAGTGGCGTTAATAATTATTTACACTATTTTAGAGTCGATTTAATAGATCATAATAATATAACAATTTTTACAAATTTAGACATTGGTCACATAACCACGTATGGTAAAAATATTTATTTTTTCTAAGGTACAACTGAGCTATTGTTCAAAATTTTTTAGTTAAAAATACAGATATGATTGAAGTAATAGCAATTACGATTCACTTTGACAAATGTTTATTATTTAAATATTTAAATGAAAAATATCAAATGTGAACTATTAAATTGGACCCACTGTAGGTATATGGTGCGCTACAATAGAAAATACAATGACTAGTCCCTACTAATACTAATGCTGTTTAACTGTGTAATACTTGGAATAATAATTTTAAAATATGAGTGTATTTAATATAATACATTTGTTATAAAATTTATGTATTTTATTGGAGACCACATAGAGAGTGTTAATCCAAACAAAATTGTATCTTGAAATTTAATGGGGAAAATTGAATGTTGGCGAAGCACTACTACAATGTCTTTGTGTTATAATTTGCGTTAAAGTTTAAAAGATCAAACGCACGGGATAAGGCTAATTATCCCGTGCAACGGCTTAAATACCCTTCAATGTCTTGGATCTGCAAGATGCAGATTCGAATAGTTTAAGCGAGTAAAACTGCAAAAAACAACTCCAATCTTTACATGCCTTTAACTACATTTCAGGTACCTATTTTAATCGTCATGAAATTTATGTATTAATACCTAAGTGTAATTCAAACACAACTTGTTGGATCATAGTAAGATTTATACAGAATCACATTGGAATACCTTTCGAGAAAAAAACATGGAATAAAATAAAAAAGTGATGAGATTGGAATCGGATTTTTGCAGTTTTATTGCAATTATAAATAAAATTAAGCTAGGTGTCTACCAAGTATCCAAATACTAATATGGAACCAATTCCATATTAGTTTTGGAATAAAAGTACGGAGTAAATACTCCAAGGTTCTTCAACCTGGTGTTATAGTCTTTATTACAATGTGATACAGACTATAATGTCAACTTAATTTTACTCCCACGTTAGTCATTAATAGTAGGGTTAAGAAAAGTATCGCTGCTCATATCAATGTTCGAATAATAATTGTAAAAAATAATTGTTGTCGACGCGCACAAATACCACTTGTATGGTTCAAGTGAATAAAGATTTTTCTGATTCTGATACGCCGGAGCTTGTTACTGATAGATAAACTTACATTTGATAACCAAACAAACTGCTGCTGCAATCTGCAATATGGCCATGAACTTAAGAGAGGGAGTTTCCACGTAGAGAGTTTTACATTGTTATCATAAAATAGTAGATCTTTTTAATACCTTAATTAAATAATAATAATAACAAATAAATAAATATCCCTGGACAAATAACACAATTTGATTCTAACCCCAAAGTAAGCAAATCATATGCTTGTGTTATGGGTGTTAGTCAACGATACTAGTACATAGAAATACTTAAATAGATACCAAAATTAATTTAATAAACACCCAGACCCGGAAATGCAGACATCTAAATGTTTATCACACAAATGCCTGCCCCCGTCGGGAATCGAACCCGAACCTCGCGGTTGGTCGATGTAGTTAGGCGAGTACGCTAGCCACTCTACCAACGAGGCGGTCAGTATGTTAACGAGTATGTTACATGTGTCGGAGTCCTTTATAGTAATACCCTCTTGTGAACTTCCTAACTTCAAATTTTGCTACACCTAGCCCATTAAAATAAGTGACAGACGATTCATAATAGTGGTTGCCTTCAGCACATGCTTAGATGACTCACATCCCTTTACACTACTCAACTTTTTACTTACTACTAATTTTTTTGGGGGTAGTAAGTAATTACTAGTTACGCTTTCGGGGGAAGTGGTGGGTTATGCCAGACTCCTACCGGCTTAAACCACTCGGTGACCATCCTCGCACCCCTGTCGCCCTCACATCTGCCCGCAGTCTCATCCGCTCAGAAGACCCAATCTTCTGGTGTCAGCACTTAAGACGATAGCAGCATGGTGTCACACCATGCTATGCTGTATCACGTCCTGGGCTGCTTTTTAAGCCAACTGACACCCGATCACTTGACTCAGCCTCAATCCCCTTTTAGTCGCTTTTACGGCAGGTAGAGGATATCGTCGCCCGGTACTACAGGGCCCAGCAAGAGCTATTCAATATACCTAGCTAACAAAATCTAGATAACATATTGTGTTAAGTATTATTGAGTAGATGCCTACCATTTACTAGTACCGTTTACTAGGTGGTAGAGTTTCGCAGTGACTCGCCCGGATTGGTACCACCGCCTTACCTATTCCTGCCACTACGACGGCTGCGCTTGTTGCTGACATGTTCCGGTTCGGAGGATAAGGTAGCAAGTAAACTTACTTTTGCTTGAGGCCTAATACCCCCATCCTCAGATTGGCAACGCACCATTACGACCTTTGGTGTCGAGGCGGCATGAATTTCTTACTCGACTCAGTATTCTCGTACAAACAACTATAGCCTCTCCTTTGCTAACAAATAATACGATGGGTATTATATACAACGAACATAGGAATAAGCATTCTACTATGACAAAAATAAACCTCCGAAGGGCTAAGGGGGCTCCACAATTTCAAGGAGTCACTAGCCAAATTGTGATCAGCTTCCAAAAGATGTTTTGAGAAATGGGATTTACGGAAATGTGTATTTCTGATCGCTGCTATTTGTTCTTTGTAACCTGTTTGAAAACTAGTACCTATTTGGCCTATGACCGTTCCGTTACATTCTAATCACTGAAATGTATAAGTCTATTACTTGAATATCTTTAAATATAAAGGTTAAGTAGATAAGTACAATGGGCGAGCTTATCTCCAGCAACAGAGATTTCTACCATCTGACCCGTGAAAACTTCTCTGATTGGTGAAAATCGACATTTAAATACATAAATATCCCTGGACAAGTCACACAAATTGAATCTATCCCCAAAATAAGCAAATTATGTGCTTGTGTTATGGGTGTTAGTCAACGATACTAGTAAATAGAAATACTTAAATAGATACCAGAATAAATTTAATAAACACTCAGACCCGGTAATGCAGGCATCTAAATACTTGTCTCCGTCGGGAACCGAACCCGAGCCTCGCGGATGGTCAGTGTACTTAGGCGTGTACGCTAGCCACTCGGGGTTTGTCATTTATAAAAGTCTAAATTTAAGCTTCGAAACATATATTGAATTTAGCCAGTTTTTTAGAAGCCATCCAGCACGAAATTTGTGGCTTTAGTTAACTTTAGTCAATAAAATAAAAATCAACTATTGGTATATTATAAGGGACTATGCTACATTTGTTAAGACTAATTCCTATGTTTTTTTTTATAGCAATATGCATTGTTATTTTTATCTAAATTCTATTTAACACCTTATGAACACCATGTAAATGACTTCTCCATCTTTGATCGATCAAGCGATCCCGCTACGACTCTTCTTTTACGACACGAGTCTCTTCTTTCACGTCAATCACGTTTCACAATCAATAACGTGGCAATCGTCACGTAATTTCAAATAACTGGCATAAAATCAAAATTGTTCCATTGTTTGAATTCATTTTTTTCTGAATCGGGAAATTGGGTCTGTATAGTGTTTCTGTACACAGGAAAGAAGGGATGATGATACCAAACTCTACAAGTGCTGTTTGTACACTGATTTATTAATAATAAAAATAGATGAATTTCTTCAAAATAACAATCAATAGCTAGGATAAAAATTTAATTACAAAATCTTCATCTTAAAAAAAAGTATCTTCACGCCCATATCCCCGAAGAGGTAGGCAGAGGCACAACCAGGGCACCCACGACTAGCGGAAGACACTAAGTCCCACAATGTGATAGGTGGCAAGCCAACCGGGCACATATCCAATCCCGACCCGGGATTTGAACCCGGGACCTCATGCAGTCAAGTCCAACAACTGAACCGCTAGACCACAGAGGCGATGTCAGACTTTCGGTAAGTCGTATTTATTATTTGCTCCATTAGCTAAAATTATGTCAAAAATACCCTACACACATGAAGGTTATTTGTCAAATACAGAAAATACGCAAATACAAATAAACATGTGCGTAGCCGCCCTTACGTGAACAAAGTTTAACCATAAAACACATTTTTTCGTAATGTTTACATTAAAATTTGTTTATATAATATTTGAAGCAAAAACAGATTTTGAAGTCAATAGTAGGTACTTATGTGTTAATAGTTGTTTTTTTTTTTGCAATTGGCAAAGTAAATACTCTACAGCTTTCTAGGATGTCACGTAATATGTAATTTGTTTTTTTTTATTACAGTAAGTCTTTTTTTTACGATTAGGTAGTAGTAGTAGTACCTAGTCATTATTTTAGCCGAATACAACCTAAACTCTTCTTGTTTAAAATTGTCGATTCAAGAAAGATAAAAAAGTATTTGTATCGTTCAAAGATATACATAATCTTAATCTGTATAAAGATATAGATCAAGATTATCAAAATAGAAAAAAAAATCCGTCATGTACGCAAACGTGATGCTCGTTTTGAAAATATATTATATATATTAAGTGTCCGTTAGAAACCGATATTGAGACTAGACATATAGGTAAGTTTTAATGCTTGTTGGACTCGGGACGGATTTGGTCAATGTCCCTTTCAAATTTCTACATTTGGCTATTGCAACTCTGTATTGACAATCACTGAATCAGTTATAAGAGTTAATCTAAATTCTCTTTTGAGACGGTAAAACTGTTGCCAAAATATTTGCGTTATAAATCGTCAATAGACGCCGAAAGTAGGGACGGTGCGTTGTCGAACAGAGGCGAGGATGTGAGAACACCAAAGTAACAAACCGCAAACACCGTGACATCTGACTAGGTGGTAGAGTTTCGCAGCGAATCACCCGGATTGGTACCACCGCCTTACCTATTCCTGCCGCCATAACATCATGACGTGTTCCGGTTTGGGGGGTAAGGTAGCCGGTAAACTTACTTTTGCTCGAGGTCCAACATCCCGGCCTCAGGTTGGCAACGCAGCTTTACCACCTTTGGTGTCTCTAGGCGGCGAGAATTTCTTACCATCAGGAAATCCGTCTGCTTGTTTGCCTTCCAATATCATAAAAAAAACACTGACGCTATAGCGGCAGGTATAGGTAATCATAAAACTAGAACCTAATATTGGGGACATAAAATTGCATATGATGCCATACATTTCTAAATACGACGTTATTCTCACAAAATTCACAGCACTGAATTCTCCTGCGGCGCAAACTTAATGCTACCGTTGAACATTGGACTCTGTGTTTTCACTTTCTTTCTTTTGTCACAATTCATAATTAAAATAATAATGCCTTCTTTCTAAATCTCTAATTTCTACAATATCAGTCTTCAGTCTTAGCTTCAGGATTTCCCTCCAAATGGCTTCCCTGTGCTCTTTGTTACTGATACCCATCCTCAGTAAAGTATTGTCATTTATTCTGACTAATGCTCTACCAGTTATGTCATGCTGAAAAATATTTTAAAATTTATAAGTAAACTCTTATTTGTGTGCAATAAGCTTATTATTTTTAACATATCTAGGGACATGTTCTGCGTGAACCAATAGGTTTCATGGCTTCATTTTATAAGCGCTGGCAAAAAGCCAACCCAAACCTGCTTGGACCAATGGACTCGCTAACAGCTTACTGGGGACTACGTAATAAGGATAAGTAAAATAGAACATAGGATAGTAATAATAACGGCGACTTACTGTCGGCTTCATAATTTTACCTGTGATCGTCCGGGTCCTCCAAATTGAAAAGAACATCTGCTTCTCTGCCAGGCAGCATTACCAACAAGACCACCGTTGGTAGTGATATACAGCAACTTACCCGGGTAGAGATCCACCTTCATACCTATTCCTGCCGCCATAATGACACTGTCATGTTCCTTTGGATGGAAGGGTAATCGGAAGATTTGCACAATAGGTCTTCCATCCTGGCCTCAGGCCGCGACGCACCTGTAACATCTATGGTGTCTATGGGCCACGTTTGTCTCTTACCATCAGGAGTGCCGTGTGCTCGTTCGCTGACCTTTCACATAAAAAAAATTCTTAACATCTATCCTATGTCCTACAAGTAGTGTAAGTTAAAACTCAGCTTTTGACTAAAAAGCCTGGGTTATGACGATGTGGAACCTCTTGGCGAATGGAAATCAGTAATTTACAAATTTTACAAAGTTTTTAAGATTTTATCACATACTTATAGACAAACACATACACACAACACACATGATCATACATAGATACAATCACATACAGATAATAAATATATTATACACAACTAAAACCGAATTTTATATAAACTTAACTTTAAACTCAATTTAATTTAGTATTATGTTTTTCTTATTTTGTAATATGAACTGGATTATTACGAAATAGAGTTAAGTATATAATTGTTTTATACGGAGATGGGCGTTAGCGTTTGTTCCCATCCAGTTACACCCAGTCACACTGTTATTCGTTTGGAATTATTCCGTTTAAATTCCCAACGTGTCACACTCTGTTACTTGTTAGGGCAATCATTTATTTTATTCCCAACGAGTTACACCATACTGTAACACTGACTCGTTTGTTTGTTCCCTTCCAGTTCCACCTCAACCAGTCACACTGTTACTCGTTAGGAATTATTACGTTTAAATTCCCAACGTGTCACAACCCGTTACTCATTGGGACAACTATTTATTTTATTCACAACGTCATGTTACTCGTTATTATAAAAAAAATCACGAAGTCACCGTGTTCATCGTCACTAATATGTCTCACTGAAAAAAATACAATATTAGCGGGAAAAGACCTTCAATATTCCTATACAAAAAACTGCGCGAGGCCTAAATTAATAATTATTGTTGCCTTATTTAAGTGTGATAATAGTATCATACTTAGGTACATAATAATCATAATATTATTATTTTTGTTGCTGGTAAAAAAATAGTTACTTTACAATCAATACATCACAGTAGCTATGTAAATATAAGTTTTAAATCATTTTAATTCAATAAAAAAAAGTGTTTACACCAATATTATGAAAATAGTTAAATATTTAATTTTAAACATTCAAATTTTTAAAAATGTTTGATTTTTTTATTGTTATTTTTAATTGTTGATTCATCAAGACTCTATTTTGAAAACATTGTTGTAAACTAATTGTAAGAAATACTCCTAAAGTTTTATATTTAAAAAGTGTTTACACTAATATTTTGAAAATTGTTAAATAATTATGGTGTAGATAAAAGTCATTTGATTTTTATTGTTATTTAAATTGTTGATTCATAAAGACTCTATAATGGAAACATTGTAGTAAAATAATTGTAATAAATACTCCTTTTATATTTAAAAAATGTTGACACCAATATTGGGAACATTGTTAAGTAATTATGGTGTAAATAAATTTTTTTGTGTTGTCTTATTACTTAATAAGTTTATCTATTTCAAAAAACCTTTCTAAACAAAAATTAGCTAAAAAGATGGTTGGTTTTGAATTTAATAACAGAAAATTTGTTACTCAATGGATGAGAATTAACTATCGAAAATTCTCATGGAGAAATGCTTGTTACTTGTTGAGACATTTTTAATGAAGGATTCCCAGCCAGTAACAGGGAATGGTTGGTAATTTATTCATAAAACATTCCCAACGAGTAACATTCCCATCGAGTAACACCTGTGACTCGTTGGGATACGTTTAATGTATAATTCACAACGAGTAACAGTGTGACTAGTTGAGGTGTGACTGGATATGAACAAACGGGCGTTAGTAGCTGCGTCACAGTCCTTTGACTATTGCAGTTGCTACCGAGGAGTTACTGTATGACACCATGTAACATTTTTGAATAAAAATAATTATATTATGTTAGGTGTTTAGGCGAAACTATAATGCAGCCAGCTATTTTTTCCTTTTTTTCCTTTAAGGTTTTTTTTTGGTACTTGTACAGCGTGGGAAACTTCAATAAATCACCAATCAATTTATTGAGTTAAGTGTCGGTAGCGAATTGGCGTGCCCACGCCCCTTCCTCGCCGCGCTCCACGATCCTGTTTTCTGGGTAGGCGCCTAGATGGCGTTATGCGTCCACATTAGGCCTATTTTACAAGATACCAATTCATTTCAATTTAAGCCTCTTATAAAACTTTCCACTTAATTTGGCAAGTCGCCAAAATATATTTTAATAGACAATGCAACTTCCCAACTGTGTTGTATTTCCCGCTAATTATCTTAATTGCGAAAGTGTATAAATTATCATTAGTTGGTTCATAAGTTCTGTCACATGTTTGTTATAAAATAATAATCACCAATTTGTTTTTGAAATAAGCAGTTATTTATCAAAATGAACTGAATAAAACATGACTTCTAATGTTAATTACGTTTACTCAAAATGAGGCCCGCGATTTTAAGTACAGGCCTTCAATCTGCGCGGCCAGTCGTCTACAGCAGCACGCACGAGGTCCATGTCAATCCGATTGTGTATCACACAGTGCTCACGGACCTTGTGAAACCTGTTTCTCATACCATGTTCAATAACAGGCCCTGGGTATTCCAACAAGATTCTGCGCCAGCCTATAGAGCGAGAAGCACTCAAAACCTGCTGACTGCACATGAAATTGACTACATCCGCCACGAAGACTGGCCTTTTCCAGTTCAGACTTGAATCCGTTGAATTACAAAATATGACAACACTTGGAGCAGAAGGCCTGCTTAAAAACTCATCTCAATTTGGAGTCACTCAGGGCATCCCTGATCAAAGCAGCCGCCAATATAGACATGGACCTCCTTTTGAAATATTTTTCATTGTTGCTCCGATCCTATTGGCCTTAGCGTGATGATCTAGAGCAGAGGTTTCCAAACGTCATTTTGTGTAACGCCCACTTTGAAAATCAGTAAGCTTGTAGCGCCTCCCACTTTTTTTTATCTTAAAAACTTATTCTTAATTTTTTATCCTAATAACCTCGCTTGAAACTTAATTAAAATATAAAAAAAAAAAACTTCACGCCCATATCCCCGAAACGTTAGGCAGAGGCACAACCAGGGCACGCACGACTAGCCGAAGACACTAAGTCCCACAATGTGGTAGGTGGCAAGCCTATCGGCAACCGGGCACATATTAGATTCCAATCCCGGACATTTTTTTTATTAGAAAATTGGAAAACCCAAATTTTATTTTTGTTGCCCGACCCGGGATTCAAACCCGGGACCTCATGCAGTCAAGTCCAACAACAGAACCGCTAGACCACAGAGGCGATCCAACTATCGTGCCTGTAACTTTTATCTATATTTTTTGTTGAACATTTCTAAATTAACCAATTGTTTGTATTAGTATCATATAAAAATAAAATAATTATGTAGGTAAACTAATGTTGATTTAAATGATATTTTGTAAATAAACTATAGTAAAACTATAGTTTATTTGTAAAATATCATTTATTATTTAGCTAGTTATTTTTTTTATAAACTTATTTTAGTTGTGAAAAATAATCACGTTTCTTTAAATTAGTGTTGCAATAACTTATTATTTTTTGGCACTTATAAAATCTGTTAATTGTTGAATTTTGACTGTTTGTTTTTTGAATTAATTTTTAAGTTGGCATTAAAATTAAAAATGACCAATCTCCCAGGACAAAACCTATTCGTAATTTGGATAAGAACCATCTGGAACACAGAAATCGATCTATTTTTTTAGGACTAATGATGCCACAAATACACAAACACACACATGCACGCACACATACACACACAGTCATAAGTAAAGTACACTTCTTTTTCATTCGGTAGTAGTTAAAATGAAAAAACTTCAAGATCATTGAATTTGGTTGAAAATTAGCCTAGTATTTTTTTTAAAAAAGTGAACTTATTATTTGATTATTTGATATATTTTTTCGCGTTTTTCAATAATATTTACTTAACCTAGTTATATAATATACATAAACAAATATTAATTTTAATTATAAGACTAAACGTAGAAACAAGTTGATGTTAACATAATAGTTATGAAAAATTTTATACTTTAATTAAAAAAAATTCCCTGTGTTGGTCCGGGCTCCTTTGTAGAATAGACCATCTGCCTTCCTTGCCAGGCGGCTCGTAAAAGGCGAGCATAGGCTCACCGTCATTAACACCGTGACATCTGACTAGGTGGTAGAGTTTAGCAGCGACTCGCCCGGATTGGTACCACCGCCTTATTTATTCCTGCCG
>NJDC01001498.1:24918-36644 GCA_002245475.1 Calephelis virginiensis
ACCACCGCCTTACCTATTCCTGCCGCCATAACGTCATGACGTGTTCCGGTTCGGAGGGTAAGGTAGCTGGTAAACTTACTTTTGCTCCAGGCCTAACATCCCGGCCTCAGGTTGGCAACGCACCATTACCACCTTTGGTGTCTCTAGGCGGCGTGAATTTCTTCACATCAGGAAATCCGTATGCTTGTTTGCCTTCCAATATCATAAAAAAAAACTACTCTTAAATCTCAAAACTTGGTTTTTCGAAATAATGGCATTCCGATCTATGGGCACAAACATGACCAATTTAAAAAAATTGTATCATAGAACTAGATCAAGAAGGACACAGGCACTAGGTATTTCTCCCACAGGATCCTACAGGAGAGCTTATCTTTAAATCACACCTGTTTATTTACCTCATGGAAACTTTCCCAATACAAATTATAATAATCACTGCAATGACGACGCAACCACTTTTGTACATCAGCCTCAGTCCACAAATAAACAGCTTTTGGGCGAGTTGTTTTAGTCTGAAAAAGATTAAATATTTGATAAATCAGTATAAAATATTATATCACTTACAATATTCCGTATTTAATAACTAAAATTGCAATGCAAGCATAATGGTCAACAACTACCTAGTTAAGAAGGCCAATGCTTTCTAATATTTTCTTGAGTGAAAATTTTAGTCAAGAAGAATTTCATTTCCATAGCGGTGGGAATATGCATATGTCACTAGATGTTATAATACATGTTACAAACTGAGAATCAAAGAGATTATTTCAACTGACAAACTGCAATGTCAGTATTGTGTTCAGGAGACGTGGACATTACGACAATCACACCTAAATGTAAATATACAGTCACTTTGAAAGATGTATTATGTATGCCTTTGTTTATATGTATGTTTTATACCCGTGCAAAGCCGGGGCGGGCCGCTAGTTGAACCTATAAAACAAATTACAAATTGCACGTAAACGACTGCTATAGTTTAGAACTGTGTCGCAGATCTTTACGCCCACCTCTGGACAATGAGGAAGTATGTTCTGTTTACTGAACTATGACATAGTTACAATAACAGTTTTAGAAGTTAGTACACTTTAATTATAATACATGTATGTGTACTTGCGTGTGCATGTATGTGTATGAGTTCGTAAGTGTGTATGTAGTGAGTGTGTGTGTTTGCGTGAGAGTAAATGTGTACTGTCATTTTCCAGCTACAAGTATTTCACACTCATTATATGTGAGAATTTGATGATACTTTGTAATTTTTGTTTTTACTTTCCAATAGCGAATAGATATTGATTATTTTGTTAACTGTATTATAAATTCTAGATGAAATATAGTTATAGTGTCATCTTGAAAGTGCTGTGCGCCCGTTATCCAATTTACAGATTCAACTAGATCCCCCGAGATAAATTCTAAAATGTAAGCTAAGGTGTTTTCCTAAGATAATTTTTTGAAGGAACAACTGGGTTACAGTCAAAACATTGGCAATTTTATAGAGTTCTGTAGTAGGAAATAAGATAGGTTTCGATAGCATTACTTTAAGCACTGCCCTTTGAGCTCTTACCAAACGAAGGCAACTAGTTTTAATGGAGGCACACCAGGCCGCTATACAGTAAGTGAGAATGGATTGAGCCACAACAACACATGATGCGTAAGTAATTTCAGTGCAAGAGTAAGTATAACCACTCCTGCACCTATGGGCCACTACTGAAGAATTGACAGCAAAGGTAGTGAAAACAGTTTTAGTTAAGTTAATAAATTAATATGTAACCATGAAATTACTGCCTTCATTGCAGCTTCAGCATAGAAGCGAGCTTCTACCCAAGAAGCACCTTGAAATAGTAGAGCAGTATCATCTGCATAGGCGAATAGTTTAGTGTGGTTTAAGGTCAAATTACACAAGTCGTTGACATATATAAGAAATAAAGTAGGTCCAAGGACACTACCTTGAGAAACACCACAGATCAACGGTAACGCGTCACTTGTGTAAGGACGAATTAATACTCTCTGTTTTCTGCCACACAGATATTTTATGAAAATGTTGAGGAGGACTCCTCAAACTTTTATTTATAAGAATGGGCATGAAGACCATATCAAATGCCTTGGAGGTCCAAAAATATGCCATACTCTTAAGTTTAGAATTAATGTTGCTCACAATGGTATCCGTAAGTTGTAAGACTGAATCATCTGTAGATTTCGTTTTTCGAAAGCCGTACTGATTATTAGAGAGAATGGAAAAGGTATCAAGGTAATTTATTATTTAGATTTTTTTCCAATATTTTGGAAAGCGTTATACGGATACGGATATAGTTAGCAACACTGCGTTGATCTCCATTTTTATATATTGAGTGTACAAGAGACTCTTTGAATACCGTAGGAAAGACACCAGTAGAGAACCAAAGGTTAAAAATATGTGTCAGTACTGGTATTACATGATGATAAGTGGCTTTTAATAGTGAAGAGGTGATGTTGTCCCAACCAATAGCACATTGTTTTAGACCAATTAATCAAATTATTAATCAAATTGTTAACTTCTTCATTATCTGTTTTAATCAGGGACTATAATTTACTATCAAATTACTAGACGATGGTGTAGAGCAGTGAGATGAGATGAAATGAGGTTGATAGTGTTTACAAGTTGACCATAGAAGCTGAAGCATGTGGACCAATGGTATATAGGTAGGGTCTATAGGTAGAGTTTGAAAAATATGATTATTCACAATAATGTAGAAAGTAACTGCAAGCAATGCAGTTGTGTCAGTTACAGTTGGGGACATGATACCAGAGCAATCAGCCAGTGATGATCTAAACAATATGAAGGAGAAAGCCATTCCCAGTTTTCCTAGTGAAAACATTTCAGACTTATCTTTTATTAATTTGAAAGTTTTTTAATGATAAAAAAATTTAACAGAAAGAATAGCTTCAGAAACACCAAAACCAGGCTATTATCATATCTTAAATTTGTGTACATTGTCTAGTTCAAATATAATAACAGACAGACATGAAATAACTCAAAAAGTGAAAACAAGTTTTAAATCATGTAAAACATAACACAATTGTTGAGGGTTTAGGTATTAGCATAATAGAGTCAATAAGTTAGTTAACATGAATACTTAATTGTTGTTGTGTAGGTATGAGAAGTTTTGTCTATTTAATGTAGGGTATTTTCGCCTGTTCGCGTCCGCCCCCCAATTCGCGTCCATTTCGAGGACACCGTTTAAAAGACCCTTAAAAATAAGTGTATTAACATACTAGGGAAGTGAAAAGTCATTTCTGCCTATAATACAATATATTAGAAACCCACATACACAGATAAAATAACTGTTCGCATATTTTTTCTTGTTTAAAAAAACAATGAATCTTAGCTATACAAAAAAGGTGTGTAAATAGTATAGCTATTATAGTAAAAAAATAGTGAACCAGCGCGCGTTTCATATGTAATTTTTCAATGTTTTAATTTTAATTAATGATTGTATTAGTTCCTAAACCTTGAAAATGAGTAAAAGAATAAAAATAATTATGACTTTGATTATTTTATTTGTTAAAGTTAAAATGAGGTGGACGCGAATTGGTATACCAATTTTACGAATTAGCCAGTTTGCGTCCAGGGTGGACGCGAACTCGTCTTTCTATTTCTAAATTGATCCTTTATTTTAATATAAAACAATATGCTATAGGTATGGGGTTTAAAATAAAACCAAATGGTTTTTACCATTATTATTATGCTTATTAAAATAGCCAATTTGCGTCCACATAATTATGGTAATAGAAAAATACAGATGTCGAAATTTACCTGGATGCAAACTGAATGGACGGATTATACTATATACCAGTTTGCGTCCACTTGTTTATTTAAATGCTAAATCATAAGTAACTGTTTTACTAAATTAAATCAGACACTTATAGATAAGTGGTAGTCGGTAGAGTGCATTGTATAATCCCATCGGGACTAGTACCCTCCACCGGTACGGAAGGGAACAAGCGCATTAAACTATTTCTGCCTTCTTTCACTTATACATAAACAGCTGTATGATAAATTTTAACTACATAAAGACATAGAAGTTTACAAAGGTGCAACTAGGGCACGCACGATTAGCTTAAGACACTTAGTTCCACAATGCGATAGATGGCAAACCTATTGCCAACCGGGCACATGTTCTATCCCGGATGACAATGTTTTCATTAGAAAATAATAAAGATCAAGAGCATATCAACAACAAAATAGGGAACACAATACTTAGGAAAAAATTGAAGAAAACTAAAAAAATTTGTAAAATGGATGTGCTGGATGTGAAATCTCTTAGAAAAAATTTACTACCTGCCTAAAATTTACTACCTTTTAAAGATTTTAAAATGTCTGTATCCTAAAATTAAGATATTGTGGATTTTATAAAAAAAGAATTATATGTTCTAGTGGTGATCTGCCTTATATAAACAATTGATGATGTAATTTTGGGCTAGAAATCATCTGAGCTGCAAACAGTAATGAAGTAATGAATGACAATTGGAAAGAAAAAGGCGTATCTACATTTAAATGGAAATGAAACCAAAATAGCACATGAACGAGATATAGTCAGAACATATTCAAAAGTTTTAGTAGACATATTAGCGCTGAAACAAATAAATGAATTTGTTTATCCCGGTAGTGCTATTTTCAGGGATAGTTTGATTGACGGCAATCATAACAATAAGATCAGAGAAAATAAGTATTACAATAATGAGTAAGGGCATATTCCGTTGTTTCCTTCATGTTGTAAGAATGGCAGATGAATGATTGCCAGTACAGACATACATTGCGAAATTGGATGGACTTACTTAGTTACCCAGGTAGACCTAATTTGATATTCCATGGGCAATTTCACCCAGGGCCAACTCTTACCATCACAGTTTCCACAACCAGCTTCTTTGTATGAAAAAAGTAATGGTTGTGAAGGAAGCTAGTGACACTGGTACTTGATATTCTCTGCCAACCCAGTAAGGAACTAGGAGTGAACATATGTATTTATAAAGAAAGACTTAAAACCCAACATTTCTATAAATTTTCTTAATAAAATGTCCCCTTAACCCTTTTATAAGTTGGTGGACGCAAACTGGTCTATTGGTGGATGCAATCTAGATTTTGTGGACGCGAACTGGAGAAATTGCGTTATTTCGATTATTTTAATTACTAAAAAATAATCACTAGACGTTTTGGCTAAAACTTAGCTTCATCCTAAAATAGATTATACTACGACTGGGTTACAATATTAGTTAATTTAAAACTAGATCTAGAACATTTTTATATTTTACCTCAAACCTGCAAACTACACTAAGTGGACGCGAATAGCCGAAACAATCCTCATTGGCATGTTAGAAATATATAGGTTTACATCTAACAAACACAATAACACCATTACTAAATGTAATTCAGTTCTATATTATTAGTAAACTCTATATTTTATATTGATGTATATTATACATACTATTGATTTTGTTTTCCAGCATGATCAATAGAATTAGTTAGTCTTGAATTCACTAAATTATGTATATTGTTTTAATACTGTGTGGTATAATATATTTTGTTACCATTATATTTAAAAATGAATAGGAAAATTACACAAGCCATCTGGGTTTCTTTCACTGGATCTTCTTAGTGAGAGGCTGCATTCTGATCTGGTGGTAGACTTTAGCATTATATAGACCTGTCACAAGTACCCTTTGTATGATTTACGTGAAATAAAATATTTTGTTATTGTTACTATTTAACTGCTTAAACATTTATACATTTAATAAAAAAATAATATTAAAAATATAATTACGAAAACAGATTTGCACAGATTGCGGTCTATTGACTAAACCATCGGTAATCAGTGCGACAAATTGAGAAACTTATAATTATTACATAAGCACATCCCAACACTTAAAAAATATAGAAAGAGAACCAGGACAAGAGCATAGAGGAATCAAAAGCTTATACAATGATGACAAACATAAACTGACGTCTCTTACATTTATTTTATATAAATAATAACACTTGAAAGTTATACATTACTAGTTTTTTAAATTATAAACAAAATCATCATTTTCAATGTCTCTACGTACCTTTAGTTTGTTACAATTCAAACTAGAATCTTCAACCATTGTTATTAGATGTTTTTGAGATTATTGTTTATGCAGAAGATAAACTAAATTTTTATGTAATATCGTTACTCTCATAATCTAGAAGATATAAAATCACTTTAATACGTTTTCTTAACTGTTAAGTTTTCATGTTTTAGCCTAATTAGGTATTAGGGACAAAATAAACTGAGGTAAATTAAGTAATTCAAATATTGAGAAAAAAATCCAAACTCCAAAATTTTTTTCGAAGGTCTGTTTTTTCTTGGGAGTCCAATTTGGTAAACAACAATGACGGTACAGTGACATTAGGCAGCCGTAGATAATGAATAGGGTTGGCAATTATCAAATAACCGAATGAACAAGAATGACATACTACCGTGAATGAATGATATTTATTGGTCAATACTAGTACAGTTATTCAGTAGATACTAGTACTATATTCATAGTAGTAATATTATATAAGGGAAAGTGTGTTTGTTTATCTTCTATCTTGCCAAAACATAATGGATAGTGTTTATTTAATAAGTCTCCGAGTCGGGTAATAGGAAAAAAGTGGAAAGTGTGTGTTTTGAGTTTTCTAACGTAAAAGGCGTTGCCCGGGATTGGATCTCTGCCCAGTTGACGCTGGTTGTTGTAGCTGCTATTTTCGTATATAACTAAATGACGCATATTACAAAAATATTACGAAACGTTTTTTCGTGTTTAGTACTATGATAGCATCACATTTTGTATAGAAAAGTAAAAAACTGACCTAAAGATCAAGAAAGGCGGCACTACTTTAATTAAAATGGCGAAGAAGACACGTTATCTGCGTTTTATTGTTTTTATTTTAGCAAACTACAATAAGACCTCAACTCGTGAACATCATTGTTGACTTACTTTGTTTGCGAACTTAATAGCCATTAACCATTGTACCGAGCCAGATGTGCGCATCTATTGAGGCTGTACTGTGCAAATAATAATTGTTACAAAAAAACACATGGTATCACATTTTGTATAGAAAAGTAAAAACTGACCGAAAGACCGAGAAAGGCGGCACTTTTTTGAATATAATAGCGATTGAAGTCTATTAAAATTTAATGTGTTAAAATGGTAAATTCGAAACAGATTTTCGTTTTAAATGTTCTGCTTAGAGCGAAAGAATATTCCGAACAATTCATGTTGTATTTAGTGCATACGATTGGTGTGAAACTTCGATATTTTTCTATGATGTGCTGTTTATTTACATAATTGTACTTTTAAGAAAACAGACTACATAGGTTTACATTTGTTTTATGAAATATCTTGCTACTTTTTTTTATTTTGAAACTCATTTCGAATTAATAATTAAAGCACTATTTAATAAATATAAATAAAAAGTTATTCTTGTTATTAAAACTATTCCATAACATAAAAATAATGCTTATAGGTCGTTGCCTAACTTAAAAAGTGCCCAAATTATTGTTAAACTAGAGAACAAGATTCAAATTACAAAGTAAACACAAGTTAGAAGCAAAACCAAATGAGGTTGAAAATCCTAATACTTTAATACTCGTAATTATATACAGGGTGTAATTGACACCGTAACGAAAACTTCTGTGATAGTTTATATACATATCAGACTTAAAAATTCCGTTTACAGTTTTTGTCGGAATAAGTGGTTAAATATTTAGCATTTTTTTAGCCCGTAATGTATAACGTACAAATTGTAAGCATCAAGGCGCACGGCCGTCGCTGCGCGCGCCGCTCAGTAGGTAGGTACCTACCTAGACACTATGCGGTCGAATCATACGCAACGTAGAAAATTATACTCCTGCATTATGAAGTAGTCGTTCAATCTAAACCGAATCTTTTCATAGAGCACAAAAATACTTATTTAAACAGAAGTTTAGAAATAATGGATTTTGATATGGGTAAGAAGTACCTAGATAACATAATTAACCTAGGTAAAAGATTTAAAATTACGCACATACCTGCCTCAATCTCGATTGCTTCGTAAAAGAAAAGGTTCGAAATAACCCCCACCAACTTGCTCACAGATTCGTGCACGACGAAGCGTTTCTGAGTGGAGCCGAGACATTAACGAAGGATCTTGTGCACATGCCAAACGCAATTCCGTAAAAGCACTATGAATCCTAGCACGCATATCTTCCGCAGTAGGGCACTCACCAACAAACACTTTGTCTTTGATGTAGCCCCAAAGAAAATAAATCCAGCGGGGTTAAATCTGGCGAACGTGCTGGCCAAGGTTGTGGGCCGAACCAACCTATCCATCGTTCTCCAATCGACTCGCTAAGCCATTGCCGTACACTAAGAGACACATGTGGAGGAGCACCGTCATGTTGATACCAAGCATCCCGCAATTGCGCCAAAGGTATCTCTTCTAGCATTTCTTCTAAACTCGTTTCCAGAAACGTTCGATATTGTTGGCCGTTTAAGCGGTCTGGAAGAAACACAGGTCCCAAAATTCTGTCATTAAAAATACCGGACCACACATTCTCTGACCAACGTGTTTGGTACCCTGTCTCCTGCACAGAAAACGGGTTGCTGTGAGTCCAGATATGGGCGTTACGTCTGTTCCACATCCCATTCTTTGTGAATGTAGACTCATCAGTCCAAATAACGTGCGCAGCAAACGTGGCATCTGTATCATGTTGGTTTTGGAACCATTGGCAATACGAGACTCGGCGATTTCTGTCAGCCGGCAGTAACGCTTGCACCTTGTGTATGCGATACGCTCGCTGTTGGTCCCTGCGTAAAACTTTGTGAACTGCACAATGTGACACACGGTTTCTGTATCGTCTGCTCACTACGCAGGCCGCCGTACGTGTCCCTAAACGCGGATTTTGCCGCACAACCGCTAAAATATTGTCAACTAATCGCGGTCTCAAGGGTCTTCCAGCTCTTTCTTGCACTGGCACTACCGGCTGGTTATCTAAAATGCGTTGATATGCACGAGTTATAACACGGCTGTCTGATGGATGACGAGCATTTGGATACCTTTCCATGTAAATGCGAAGAGCTCGCTGTGCATTGCCATGAGCTTCCCCGTAACACATTATCATTCGCCCGTACTCAGAAGCACTAAAATTCTGGTGGTTAACTGTATTGGATCTGGCTGGCATCTTCTAAAATCACTAAGCGTCTAACACACACATACACTAATAAAAACAGTTAAAGAAAAAAAATCGACTAACAAGTAAAAATAAAAAATGAAACTAGAAATTTATAATAATTCACAAATACAAGATTTTACGTCAGGGCAGAGAAGCACTTTTTAGGACATGTAATTTACGCAAGCAGCGAAAGCGAATTGTTTAAACGATACCTAGGGTAAAGAAAAGGAATCGGTGTAGGTACCTAATTATTTGTGACTTCCGGTTACGGAAAGTGTTGCCAATTAAAAAGTGTTCATTATTTTAGAAAAAAATTGCTAAATCAAAAGCAAATCGATTTATTGCTTTTTTTTAAAGAAAGAAGTATCTTATGCACGATTTGACATGCACTCTTTTGTGTCTCACTGACGAGTGCTTTAGCCGTTTGAGCTACCGCGGATTAAAATCGTGTCAAATTAAGAAAATAAAAGTTTTAAGAATTAAAAATTTTATGATTTGTAGCGATTGTCTTGACAGCTATAACCATAGTTACAGAGTTTTATGCAGTAATATTATAGTATAGTATGTAGTTATAGTATAGTATGCACCGTCACATATCGAATCCCGATCCTCCGCGAGCCTCCCTCCTAATCAACACAACAAGCAACAGCATACTCAACATCACACTACACCGTCGCCTCCGATCTCGAAGACGAGAATTCTTTTTCGCCCGGCGCTTAACGCTGAGGGACGAGCCGCAACCCCTCCAATCGATCCACCCAGTAACCAGGACCAAGTCAAGGTACGGTCTCCCAGGAGACAGCCCTTGTTGCTGGGTATGTAGGGGGATGTTTCAGGCTGACTGAGCACTCTGCTGGCCCATAAAGTCCGGCAAAGTTGTAAGTTAGCAACAAATTAGCAATTTAGAAAAGTAGTACTATTAAAATCATTGTACATCATTGCGGCAACAATTTACATTTATTATTTACTTTCGATTTTCTTAAGAAGTTATTAGCTACCTATTTCACATTTTAGCATTTGTCCGAGCTTGGCAAACAAAATCTCACAATTTCAAAAAAAAGTTCAATTCAGAATTTGAACTCACCTACCTACATACTGTAGGTGCCTATGTACCTTTCGACTATCCTTGACAAATGCTCTATATATTTGAGCACACACATGCTCAAATCATGTGGTTTTTAAATTTTTACTTTCCTTAATAAATTTTTTTTCTTAATAATTACAAAATGTATCCTAAAAGCAGAAAAGTGCACAAACAAAATTTACATACAGTATTAATATGACAAATGTTTAAAAATATGGTTAACTGTTATTATCGTCAAAGTATTTTCACGTTACGAAGAGGTAGGCATAGGTACAACAAGAACATCCACGATTATCCAAAGGTTAGGTAACATAATATAATATGTGTCAAGACTATGCTATTGCTAACTGGGCATTTGTCCAAACCCGAGAAACGTTTTTTTTTAAAATAAAAAAACTTTAAACCTACTTTGGTTTTTGGTTTAACCTTAAACCTAAGGTTTGAATTAGCCGACCCGGTTTCATGTAGTCAACGCCAATATCGAATTACTAGACCAGAGAGGCGACAGTGTTATTGTCTTTACCATCGTTAGATTAACTAACTTATTCACTTATACTTACGTAAGTTAACATAGTAAATACTATTTTGTATAAGTCGTCACAAAGTTTTTTTTTTCCGTTATCAATGTTCGTTGTTGAGTTAAACAGTGGTAATGAAATCTTCGAAATATCACCAGATCATAATTCTTTGGCTTACCTTCCAACATTGCTACATATTTTTACAATTAGTGTTCAGACTAAAATACTATCGTAGGTACTGTTTTACTTTGCACACGGTACTGGAGTTAAGAAAATACTTTCCTTTAAACTTTATTGAAAAAATGTTACTGTCTCATTTGCTTAGAATTAATGTACTGTTTTTTGAACTGTTTCAAAGTATTTAAAACAAACAATTGGTTCACTTTTGATTGGATTACTAATGAATGAATTAAAATTTCGATAGAGATATTGGCAACACTGTTCGTGGTACGTAAAAACTAAACGACAAAGATTAAACAACGATGTACTTGTCTTGCCGCTGGGTCCGAGTACTCATATGACTCGGAAATAGCGGAGGCATCTGACGGCATTATGATGGAAGAAGTTAAATGGGCGATAAGAAGTATAAAATATGGTAAGGCTGCGGGAGTAGATATGGTTACAGCTGAGATGATCAAACGTGGTGGTCCTGCCGTCCGGGACTCTTTCTGGGTTCTTTGTAACAAGTGTTGGAAGACCGGCAGAGTACCCGAAGACTGGCGACGTGCGGTCATCGTGCCCTTGTATAAAGGCAAGGGTTCACGTATGGACTGTACAAGTTACAGGGACATTAGTTTGATCAGTTGAGCATCAAAACTGTATGGAAAAATATTTGAAAGGAGGATGCAAAGGATGTCCGATGGAACATTGTGGGAGGCTCAAGGCGGTTTCAGGTCTGGAAGAGGATGTACGGATCAAGTGTTTTCGCTCCGCAACATTATA
>NJDC01001498.1:47517-63151 GCA_002245475.1 Calephelis virginiensis
TTCGTGTGAAGTGGTTATTTAAATATCAAGTATACTTCAGTGAAAGTGCACAATAGAAATAATGGTGAAGAAATTGGCGTATCGTATATTTCCTCGTTGCCGCCAAATCTCATTACATGAGCTTGTGTAAAAAGGCCACCGTTTTACCCGAGACCCTGACATGACTTACTGACGACTTATAACTGATGACTAATTATAATTGATATAAAATTTGATGCAAATTTCTACTTGACTAATGGCAAAATACTAACGAGGTTGCTAAAACCTAAAGAATGAAAAGACATGTGTAATTTTTTTCTTTTGATTTTTGTCGTTAATATTTTTTTAAATATTTCTAATTGTTTGTTGTTTAATGCAAGTTTAATGTTTTGGGGAGTTTTGGCGCCATCGTGAATTTAGTGTAAATTATGAGTAAAATTAGTTAATTTTATGTGGGAATTACTTTAATTTTGTTCAGTGAAAGTGCACAAACGAAATAATCATGAAGAAATTAGTGTATCGTGAATTTCCTCGCTGCCGCCACATCTCCCAAAGTGAGCTTATGAAAAGTGACCACCGTTTTACACAAGACCCTGACGTGACTTTGTAAGTAGTGACTAATGACTGTATAAGAATAATTAATACGGAAGACATGTGACTAATGAATGTATAAGAAATAATTAATACGGAAGACGTGGCAGCATGGCCTAAAGGTCTTAGCCGGCCCCAGAAAGGGGCAAATTAACTTAAAAAAATGTTTTGGGCGGTGTGCAGTGCGGTTGGTTTGTTTTTAGTTTTGGGTATGAATTTTAAAGAGTTATAGTCACGCCTGAAAATCTAGTTTAACGAAACGTTGGTCGTAGCGCTATTTTGAACGATGACCCTGACTGACACATGTGTGAAACTTTTTTTTCTCTACTATTAGTTAATTTGCCTCTTTCTGCGGGCGGCTAAGACTACTCTTAAGCCATGCTGCCATGTCTTCCGAATTAATATATCGCCTGTGTGGTCTAGCGGTCCGGGTGTTGGACTTGAATGCATGAGGTTCCGGGTTCGAATCCCGGGTTGGCCAACAAAAAGACAGCGGTGCCTTCGTTATGCAAGCTCATCTAGTGACATTTGGCAGCAGCGAGGTAATACACAATACACTATTATCAAGTTAAAGTGTGTAGAGTCAATCAAGGACGCTACAGTGACCAAATTGTAGAAGAATATACTGATGGCAAGAACCAACTAAACTACCCATCCTAAGGCGTAGTTAGGTATTTCGGTACAATTGTTAACGATACAAATGAATATTTGGAAAACAATGCACATAAAAATAATCTTTTCTCTTCTATAAAATGTGCTGTTATTTCCAAGTATTAATTTAAATTTATTAACTGTGACGAGCATAAAGAAGAACAATTCGACCATTCCCTAGTTTTTTCCTATTTGATAAGGTTCTAAATAATAAATTGGTGCAGTGTAATAAGAAAATTGTAAAGGACACAGATGTTTTCCGTCTGCAAAATCGTTTATTACCTAATGTGCAAAGTGAAGGATTTGAAAACTTTAAAAATGCTTAAAAACAAACGTCTGAACAAATATCTACTTCGTTTTATTCATTACGAAATTAACTATTTGTTTCCAAATCAAAAAATTGAAAGTATAGTGGATGTGCATGCTACAAAATTCGAAGTGAGGCATAACGGTCCATGCTTTCTTGCCTTTAGAAATTCCCATTTCATAAAAAAAGTAACTGTTCTGTATTGTCAGCTTTGACCCATAATGGCAAAAATATTTGTTCCCCAGATAGCAGTCTGTACGTAGTACTCTAATTGGTCTGTGGTTATAGTGTCTATGGTTATAGTTTTGGTTTTCCAGATCGCCGACTTATGATTCTGTGAAAAAATAATTCACAACTGAAAAAGATTTTAATAAGTAATTAAAATGGCTACTAGTGAATTCGTAAACATAGACAAAGTCGACCCTTTAGAAGGAAGCAGCTACGAACAAGATGATAGTCTAAAAACAGAGTTAAAAGATGAATCGGATGAAGAGACAACCAATCCTTTGTATGTTATACTTTTAGTAATTTCAAATAATTTGTTATTTGTATATTGCAGAAAAAAATTGTTGTCTCAATTTCTGAAGTTTCTTTACGCAGTTTTGTTTTTGACGCAAGGGTTCTACGATTCCACTACTTGCCAGTGGAATCATCGTTTGTTTCCCCTGGCACTACTCCATGGTATTACTAATAGTGCTATGTGGTACTAATAGTTTCATTAAAGGAAATTGCATATCTTTGTCGTGCATACAGCAGGATTGGAAGGTACACCATGCATTGAGAAAGTAAATTGTGCGCAGAGAATAGTGTGAATGGAGCGCTGGTTAAGTTGTTTCAAAGCAAGGTTTTGAGTCAAGGTGTAAGACTTGCTTTGCATAATTCTGTGCTTGTCCCAATGTTATTATATGGAAGTGAGATTTGGTTATGTCAGAAGAAGCATGAAAGTAGGAAAATGGTGTTTTTGAGCTGTACGGCATATTTGTAACAACACTAGCTGATTGCATTTGTAACAGATCAGAGAAAGAGTAAGGGGATTGGCATATAGATTTTTATATTACTCATTCTAAAACTTCTAGAGAACTATTTTCTCCTTTTAAGTTCAGCAAGATATATAGATAAGCATTTTTTTTACTTTGAGAAACTGTTATTTATTTTGTTAATAACATTCTGTTCTTTTGTTGTTTTGATAGTGTCATTGGTAATAAAGTAATCTACTGGTAATTTTAATATCAGAGAAGTCTAAGAGTCTAGTATTAGCCAATAAGAATTAGTGCTACCCTGTAGTGCCTAGAGAAATAAATGGAATAATGCATTAGCTTAGATTTAGAAATCTGTCTTAATATGGTCATGACTGGTATATTTCCAATTCAAAAATACTTAAGTTTTTTTATTATATTGTAAGTTGCCTTCCACAAGTAGATGGTCTGCCTGATGGAAAGAAGTTCACAACATCTAGTGACACCAAAGGTGGTAACGGTGCATTTCCAACCTGAGGCCAGAATGTAAGGCCTTAAGGAAAAGTAAGTTTACTATCTACCTAGTCCTAGGAACTGGAACACGTCAATGGCAAGCACTGATGTTATGGCGGCAGGAATACGCAAGGTGGTGGCACCAATCTGGGTAAGCTGCTACAAAACTACCACCTAGTCAGATGTCACGGTGTTAGTAAGCTGTCTGGCAGGATGGCAGATGGTCTATTCTCCAAAGGAGCCAACACCAACACTGAAAATATTAGGATTGGAACTGCCTTAAATTTTCTTTAACAAACGTGTGCTCTACTATCATGATTGCTTTTGGAAAGTTTTTTAAAAACATAGGTTTGGTTATGTGAGATTGATGTCTTTGGTGATTATCAACTTGGTGGTGTTTATTTCCATTCAGAAATCAATTAAATTTTATTTTAACTTTATGCTGATGCTCACCCTGAGCTTTTTCTTATTGTTTGTGGAACAGATAGTTGTATTTGTGGAAATTGGTAGTTTTGTGTGTTAGTGTCAGTGACTAACACACACAAAACAAGTGTATTATTTTGCTTACTAACTTGGCTAAGTGTATTTTGTTTAGAAGTGTCTATGTGTTTGTTCTTCTATTCACAGGTGCTTTCTAGAGCTGACTGAAGCAGAATCAAACCAAGAATTCTCCTTTAACACAAATGATGTAATGGTTAATCCGAAAACAGGAAAACTGGTATGCATGTACTGTTTTCTCGAGCTAGAGACAAGTGAAGTTGTGGAGCATATGAAGGTTATTCACAATTATCGGAAAGTTAATTTCAAGTGCTACAATTGTAAGATGATATTTCTAGGTATGATTTGAATGAAAATTTATGATTTAAGAGTCTTGAAATGAAAATATTGACTTAATTTGGCTGTATTATTAGTATTGCTTAAATATTTTAGTATAGTATAAATATTTTATCAGTTGACAATCAAGCACATGGATTTCTTGATGGTAAGATAAAAACATCAAAGATGTGGGTAGTGTGGTGCTGACTGGAATCTTAAACCTATTGCATAAGTAAGTTTAGACATACATACATATCCTCATGCTAATTTCGTTGCATGGTAGGCATAAAGTATTGAGTGCCAAGTTTTACAATCTTTGCAGAACATTATAGTAAATTGTTTCTTTTAATAGTTATACTACTATCCAAAATGAATCATGAATGGTTAAAAATGTTGTTATGAGGCCAGAAGTAAGGCAAAAATTATTGAATCATTATCGGTGCATGAGTCCAACTTTTACCAGTACATTTTGATTATGAATTGTAAAGATGTTAAAAAAAACGTGTTATAAAAAATCTTCTAGACGTTAAAAATTAATAAGATGTTTGTTTTATGTTTAATGTAATGTAATAATAAGATCAAATGCATTATATTATGAAAGGGATGAAGGTATATGTATTTATAATTAGCAAACAAGTACACATATCTCCTGCAAATAGAAATACATGTCAAAAGTTGCCAAGCTGTGGCAGCCACGTTAAGGCTCTTTTGCAAGTGATAGAAGGCTGCCTTACTTTCCAAATGGAAACAATACAATGATGAACACTGATGTTATAGAAAATATAAGTTGTCATAGGACTCGAGTGCTGAGTAAAATAGTGTACTTTTTGTTATAGAAAAAGAATTACTTAAACAACACAAAACTGAATGCAATCCGGATAAGCATAGGAAGAAAACATTCCTACAAATTATGAAAGATGTCGACAGTATGATTGAGGGTTTGGATGACTTCCAACCAGTTTCCTGTCCGGCTTGTTGTCTACAAATGCCAAAATACTGCCTCAAGAGTCACATAATCACAGAACATGACAACACGCAATCAAATGTTACTTGTGGAGTGTGCAATAGGACTTTTAAAACAAAATTGACATTGGCTGGACATATCAAATTAGTACATAATGCAATTGTGGACTCTGAACAGTGTGATCAATGTGGCCAGAAATTTAGCTCCTTAAAATATTTGAGGAACCACAAAAGGAATGTACATCCGAATGGTTAGTTTTTAATATACTGATGTGCTTTATTTCTTATATTGTGGGATTGTACACAAGTTGCATGAGATATAAATGTGCTGTTTCATGGCTGAACTGGAACACATTAACGGCAAGCGTTGACGTTATGGCGGCAGGAATAGTTAAGGTGGTGGTACCAATCCGGGCGAGTCGCTGCGAATCTACCACCTAGTAAGATGTCACGGTGTGAGTGGCGGTAAGCCTATGCTCGCCTTTTACGAGCTGACTGGCACAGGAAGGCAGATGGTCTATTCTGCAAAGCTTTTTTGATTTATATTTAAGATAGCAAAATTAATATAAATTAATCATATTCCAGAAAATAAATCAAAGTTGGTTACAATTTGTGTCATACATTGTTGTTTGAAGATGGATAAAGTTTAATTTTTAGGTAGTAAATTAAGCTATTTAAAATGTTTGTACCCATTTACAATATACCACTGTTGTAATAATGGAGGCTATAAGTATATATAAGTAACAACTATATGTGGATGGCAGTAAGACAGGCAATTTGTTATTCCTCTTCTTCCAATCTAACAAAAGTAGTAACATTGGTGGTAACTTGGGCAACAAGGGAACAAAATCTTTATGTATTGCGGCTAAGAAACTTCTTGATCACGCCAGCTGACAATTCAAAAAATCCTCATCAAGATTGGTCCATCTTTAAATGGATGTTATGATGCCACAAGCACACACACAGATATGTCTAACTTGTAACAACTCTTTTAAAGTGAAAACTTCTTTAGCAGCGTTGCGCACTTTTTTTGGAATGGGTAAAAATTTCTAAACTCGCGTCAGATCGTCAGAACGTAAGACGGCGCACTGCGCATGCGCAAATAAGATCTAAAATAAAACGTAGTTTCATTGCTGTTTTTGCATTGTTTATTTCCGAAGAGTATAAGATGCGCAATGGATAATACGCTGCAATATACCTACCATTACATTCTCACAGATAGCAGATACGTATAAAATACAACAGACATTGCTCTATTTGTGCCATCTTGAAAATAAGATTTATGTGTAGACGAGCAATGTTCGATTTACAGATAATATGACGACGCTCCTAGCCGTCACTCCCGGAGTGCAACCCGTCTTTTTTTCTGTAGGGGGTTAAAACACTAACTTCATGATCTCTCTTATGAATTTAAAAGTAGCAAGCAGACAGATTTCTAGATGGTAAAAAATGGGAACATTAAAGATGTTAATTGCAAACTGATAACTGAGGCTGCAACTTTAGGGTTTGATTCTTGACAGTGACAGATTTGGGTGATGAAGCAGTTGTATTTGTGGTTCTGGTTTTTAAAGTGAAAACTTCTTTAGCGCCGTTGCACACTTTTTTTGGAATGGGTATAAACTTTTAAACTCGCGTCAGGACACATGACCTGATTCGTAAGACAAATTCATAAGACGGCGCAGGACGCTTGCGCGAATGTTCGTGTTGTCATGTTTGTGTACGATAGCGGAATAAATTAATATTGTATTCTACCACATAAATGATAGTACTTTCATACTGATAATTAAAGCAATTCGTGCAAAATTATTCCCTAACCATTCCAAAATATCAAACATGCACAACGTCATTATTCAAGTTTTCACTTCTGCCGGCACTCCCGGAGTGCAACCCGTCATTTTTTATTAAATTTATTTCAGTATTTGTGTTATATAATAACAATTTTAGTGTTCTTGGCTAACACCCACAATACAAGTATATAATATGCTAATTTTTGGGCTAGATTCATGTCTTTTGTCGAGGGATATTTATTTATTTTTTGTTTTCAGGAAACAAAATATTTAAATGTGAATACTGTGAAAAGGAGTTCAAAAGTCACCTGAACTTGCACCAGCATAAGAAGTATGTGCATCCTCCCAAAGAAGCAAGAGTAAAGTGCCCTCATTGCAATAAAATGTTCAAGGCTAAAGCCAATCTAAAGCAACATATTAATGTCTCACATTCCAACAAAAGAAAAAAGAAATCTCAAATACAATAAAGTTAAAATAAATAATTTCTTTTGCATCATATCCATACTTAATATTCCTCTGTGGTCTAGAGGTTCGGCGTCGGACTTGACTTCTTGAGGTCTCGGGTTCGATCCCTGGGTCCGACAACAAAAAAAAATTAGAAGTGTATATTTTCTAATAAAATTAACGTTGCCCGGGATTGGATATGTGTCCGGTTGGCGATAGGCTTGCCACCTATCTCATTGTGGGACTTAGTGTCTTCGGCCAGACGTGAGTGCCCTGGTTTGTGCCTCTGCCTAGTCTGCGGGGGGGTAATGGGTGTGGAGATAGTTAATATCCGTACTTCCAAACTATCCATATTAATATTATAAATGTGAAAGTCTGCCTGTCTGTAGCCCTTTTATGGTTAAACAGTTGAACCGATTTTGATGAAATTTGACGTGCATACAAACAACTACAGATCCGAATTTAAACATGGGCGTTTTTTTCAAAAATCAACCCCCAAAAGTACTATAATTTGGGATTAAAGTTTATTTGAAAATCAATATTCTACGCTGAGGAAATCGTGGGCAAACTATACTTTACAATACTATAAATACGAAAGCCTAGCTGTTAGAGACAGAACTCACGGAGCGATTCATACCCGCTCGGGGTTCTGTGGTTTTATTTAAAGTCGTGAGTTTTTGTGTGACCGGTAATTTTTGGGGTCCCGCAGGCGTCGCAGTTGAAGTTATCGCCCGCAAACTGGGCGATTGATGATCGCGCAGCCGGCGATTGCGGTTAAAATATAATCACTACAAATAGTACAAAATGGACGCCCGCCTAGCGCACCTCACGATTCTACCGGCAGATGACCGCTGCCGCGGGAACTGAAAACTACCGTGGGCGCTGTGGGTGTAAAACTCGTCGTGAAATGTGATTTTACTTTTTGCATATTATTCTCATGCTCATTACATAGACACAGAACAAAAAATCCGCTGGAGTAGTCATTAGGGGAAAAGTGATCATTTTGTGCGAGTGTAAAATTTTACACATTTCGGGAATTTCAGATAGTCGATATGAAAAAGTGATATTTTGTGCGAGTGGTCTTTGTAATATCTAAAGCAGACATCAAGTACCCCAGCCGGTTTTTTGCAGAGAAATAGGAAGTTGTTTTCTTGCAAATTTACTGCGTCTCATTGTCAAATCCAGTCACACGAATATATGCCTAGTTATAGTTTAGTTTTTAAGATTTAAAGAAGCGTTATCGTGGTGTAGGAGAATGCGGCTTTTGGGTAGTCTTTCGCGAACTTTTTCTAACACCCAGGGTAAACAAATGGTAGAATACCACTCGGCGTTAAAACTCTTGATCTTTAAGTAGAATTGTTCAGGTATGATTTTTTATATCGCGTTTTTTTCTCAGATACACGTCCCGTAGCTGAGAAAAAAACGCGATCATTTTTTTACTAATGTTACTCGGTTAAACCTGTCTTACTTTTGTTGGCATGTTCTCATTTTCAATCTTCCTATCCGCTGAAGAGCTACGATGCCACAGACAGACACACACACACACACAGAGCGAGAGAGAGACAAAAAGAGAGCGAATTTGAAAAGTTTAAATTTACAAACTTGGTTTTAAGACAAGGATCTTAATAAAGGAGAGTGCTCAGTATTCGATGCTAAGTGTCCAAATGTTTGGTCAATAAAATATATGATTCTCACATTTCTATTCATTATCCCAAAAATACTGTCATCATAGGCATTTTGAACGCAAATGAACGAGTGGTATAAGTAGTGGGAAAACATATACACATGAAAATTGATAGAAGAAGGCGTTACTTTGCGGAAATCTATACTTAAATCCAAACTAAATTATTTAATTTGACGGGATATTGCAAATTAAATAATTTTATTTGGATTTTTATATACACATGATGCGCGGTCGCGGTTTGAAGCCTTCACCATCGCCAATAGCTCCAAAAAGGACGACGAAGACAAAGAACGCGTCCTGTCAGTATATACTATGCGTAAGCCCCTTCAGTTTCTGCTAGTGTGCTTTATGCGCCGTTCTCGTAAGGACGCTATCTGGGGGCACGGAAGTGAGCTAAAAAGTGGCACGGCTATACCATCCTTTTTGACATCCTAACTTCGTTGTAGGCAGGGCCGGATTTAAACTCAATGCCGCTCCTGGGCACCGGAAAAAAGTCCGCCCTAGTACTAGAATTTTACTTAAGGGGGAAATATGTGTAGAAAGACGTTTTCATGCTGACCATAACCTCGCTTTGTTAAATAAAAAAAAATTTCATTCACATTATTATTAATTTATATTTATTGAAATTTTTAAAACTATGTATTCTTAATTAAAATTTATTTTCTATTTTTTAGTTTGATTTTCTACAAAAGGCGTGTTTTGAGTTTTCTTAAACTATTATTTATTTTTAACTTTTTAGTTTGGTTTATTTATAAAAGCGTGATTTTATAGTTTTTTAAACTATTATTTATTTTGTAAAATTAAAATTCTCCTTAGTATTCGAAAAACAAAATTTTCAAAAAATCGCTTCTAAATGGCTTCCCGACTAATTCCAAAAACTAATCAGCTCTTAAGTTTAAATAACCACATCGATTGCCGCCAATCCGGTCAAAATCAGTTGATTCGTTCTAGAGTTATCGAATACGAAAAATTTCGAAAAAAGTGTTTTTTCACATAAGTTCAACATTTCTTTTTGGATCGTTTTTGACAGAATAAAATAATTATTAGAGTCCAAATAATCATGTCAATCGCCACCAAGAACGTGAAAATCGGTTGATTTGTTCATGAGTTATCGTTGTCGAAAAAATTCGGAAAAAGTGAATTTTTCAAATTTCTCTAAGATTTTCGGTTCGATCAGTTTGTGTTCAAAAGTTTATCATAGATTCTTAAAAGTGCGTGGAATACTGCCAACCGCGTGAAATTTATTAATTCTTTAGAAATTATTGCAGTTTGAAAATTCAAAAAATACTGTTAATCAGACTTTTGAGCTCGAAGAGTTCAGAAACGTCGTAAGTGCAATTTCAAGCGTTAAGGTATGGAATTGGCAGGAAGTTGCAGAGCATGTAGTTTAGGGTCAACCGTTTTCCAGATTTTTTTAATTGATTGATTGTTAAAAATGATGTTTTAAGGAATGCAAAAAAAAATCATCCCGAAACTTTTAAAATTTTTCAAAAATAAATATTAATTAAATTTCTTTAATTCCAGAAAATAGAAAAATCGATTATTATTTGAAATTTCTGAGGAAACAAATTGATTAAATCATTTTGATTATTAAGTTTCAGTAAAAAAGTACCAAAATTATAATTTATAAATAATGAATGACTGGAATGTCTTGAATTATCAATAGAACAAAAAAATATAAATTAATAGAATTAATTAATTATATTGTTGAATCTCGATATAACAAAAAAAAATTATCACTTTCAAAATTTTGCCGCCCTAAAACATTTGCCGCCCTGGGCACTTGCCCCGACTGCCCCTAGTGTAAATCCACCGCTGGTTGTAGGTAAAACAAGAAACCTGAATTTTCAGTTACTAGGCAGGCATTGTATAAACACTATTCACTGTAAAAAAACACCGTAAATTCAATTTCAACCAGTAGTTTAGGATTTGTAACTTGTCAAACTATCTTAATTTTGTCATTCACTGACTGACTGACTGATCCATCATCACAAGTCCAAGGTACTTCTAGCAGACGTAAAACCTTCAAATTTAGAATATAATTAGTGTTTAGTATCTAAATGAAGGGAAAACCTAAATAAATTTGATAAAATTTAATGAATTCTGTCTAGTTTTCTAAGAGCCATTTGCACGTTCCTGGGTTATGCATTTAACACAGAGTTAGCGTCTAACTAGGGTTGAATCACCTTATATTGGACAGTTTAACTCAATTTTAAAAGTAACCCGAGAATGTACAAGTGGCCCTAAGTATATCAACTGTAATAATTTTACAGTACACTAATAATTTAGTTTGAGATTTTCATGTATAATTTTGATTTAATATTATTAATTACTTCTCTATGCCCCCTCCCTATATGCTTCATTTACTCTCTTATCTACAACTATTACTCAATTATTTATAATGGTACAATGATTCAGCAACTGCAAATGTAACTTTACAATCCTATACATTTATACAGTATGGTGCAATCGATGACATACATTTGATATTTTCCATCATCAGCGCTTGGTAAAACTTCCAAACATTCATATTTTTAAATGAAGAAACACTTCTACTGTTTTACGTATCACTTACAATTTATTATTTTGTAAATAGCCTACCGGTTTTGCCTAACAGAATCATCAGGGCTAAAAGGGTTTTAGTTTAAACTTTAAGTTTAAGCTAAAACTTAAACTACAAGTAGTTTAAGTTTTAAGCAAAACCTTTTATAAGCAAAACTAGTAGGCTATTTACATAATAATAACTATAAGTGATACGTAAAACAGTAAAGTGTTTCCTCACTTAAAATATGCAGTTGACGACTATTGTTAAATTAAAAACACAACTGTGTAAGTACGACGAAACGAACGATGCGATTTTAGAAGTTGTACACTGAAAACGTTGTAAAAATGAAAAAAAAAAACTGAGTGCATCAAATTTTCCAAATTTTAATATGAGGGGGTTTAAGGATAAAATGGTGATAAATTTTAAATTTAATTGCCAAATTGTAACATTTACTTTTATAAAGATTCATTTATTGTTAGTCCGCAAAAATATTTCACTTGTTGTTACGCTATTTCGTACCTAGTACGAATCATGACGTCACTAACATGCGGATGCGATTGCAATCAGTTTGTGTAGGATAAAAAATATAAAAAGATGTTGTGCTTCTGCCTACCTCTTCGGGGACATTGGCGTGAAGATACTTTTTTTTTAATGTTTTCTATTTTTAATTACTTCATAGATTTCAATATTTAGCTTGTTATTTAAATGTCAGTGTAATTTTTCCCCGTGTTGGTCCGGGCTCTTTCCCAGAATAGACCGTCTGCCTTCCTGACAGGCAGCTCGTAAAAGGCGAGCATAGGTTTAGCGTCATTAGCACCGTGACATCCTACTAATTGGTCGAGTTTCGCAGCGACTCACCCGGATTGGTATACCACCGCCTTACCTATTCTTGCCACTATAACGTCCAATGCTTGCCGTTGACGTGTTCCGGTTCGGAGGGTAAGGTAGCCGGTAAACTTAATTTTGCTCGAGGCCTAAAATCCCGACCTCATGATGGCAACGCACCATTACCACCTTTGGTGTCTCTAGGCGGCGTGAATTTCTTACCATCAGGAAATCCGTCTGCATGTTTGCCTTTCATTATCATAAAAACTAAGTAGGTATATAAATGTTTTTTTTTCCATTCGTATGAACCATCGTTGTAAAGCAGTGGGTCGAGTCTTCAATAAGGTCCGCATCGACGGCTTCTTGGAATTTATTCACCGCCGCTTCTGCAAACATACCTTCACGCCAATTCCTTTTCGGGTAGGCAGAGAGTATCGAGTGCCAAACCGCCGCTTCTGGACCTGTGAATCGTTTTCCCTATGCTTAGCATTTGTTCTGGAGAATAAAAAGAAGTCGAGGTGAAAGATAGCATAACTGCGAGAAACTTTTTAGCGAACTTATACTTAAACACTGGGCAAGCAGTGATTTACATACCAATGTGCAGTAACTGTTCTTTGATTTTAAAGCAACCCTGATAAATAATATCCATTTATTTACGAGCTGCCCGGTAGAAAGGCAGATGGTCTATTTTGCAAAGGAGCCCAGACCAACCTACTGCGTTAATTACTTGTGTAATTATAACTCGAGCAAAATCGAAACTTAAGGGTTTAGGTAACTCCCAAAGCGTAATGAGGAACGAAAGTTGAATGACAATCTATGCTACGCTGACGAAGTCGCAGATCAACAACTAAACTCTTTCTTTCTTTAGGATCATAACAATTTGCGCACAATGCGAAAAATCGATGTGCTTGCCATGCTTTAGTGACAAACATTTTTCATAATTTATAATAAATAACTATTTCTTATTTCTTTAGGTTTTGGCCTTCATGTTAGTATTTTCCCATTTCAAGTAGAAATTTACATCCAATTTTTAACAATTATAATTAGTCATCAGTCATAAGTCGTCAGTAAGTCATGTCAGGCTCTTGGGTAAAGCGGTGGCCTCATTACTCAAGCTCATGTAATCAGATTTGGCGGCAACGACGAAATACAGGATACGCTAATTTCTTCATGATTATTTCATTTGTTCACTTTCACTGAACAAAATTTTACAAAATGCCACCAAAATTGATTAATTTCACTCAATATCAACACGAAATTCAACAATTATGAAAAAACTTCGACCATCTTTTCTCTTGATGGCGCCAAAACATTAACTAAACTCATTTTTATCAACAAACGATTGCCATAAATGTACTGCACTGTTATTGGTCCATATAAAGTTTATTTCAATCAACCAGAACGCGACATTACAATTTGACAATGAGAACAAAGGCGTAGTGCCAATCGCTACAAACGCTACATCTCACTCTGTCAGTATCGGAAATAAGCGAGGGACATAGTACTCGTTTGTTAAAATAAATAGACTGTAGTACTTAATAATAATAGGATGCTGATAAGCAATAGTGCCTCAACCCATAAAAAGTTAAACTTGTGACTAATAATCTATTCTGATAGATTTCTGATAGAAAAGAGTTTTAGGTAATCATGGTTTTATGTTACATAAATGGGAAAAAAATGAGAAAACGCATTTTTATTCTTAAATAAATTAAAAAAAAAGTTAATTTATGTAGGTACCTAATAGTCACTAATTTTACTTTTTGTGAATTGACACACTGTTGCATATCATCATCCAATTATGGTTACGCCAAACAATTTTGTTTGCGATGACCTATATATGTATGTTTATACAACTGCTCTTCGTTATTCAAAATGGGTATAAAATGCGAAAAACTGAAAACAATTTACAGTCTTATTCTGCAGACACCATGAAGTACACCATCCTCCTCGTTGCTCTGGTAAGTTTTTGGTAAAATTTAATTTTATTTGTTCCTTTAGGTGCGACTCAAAAGTTTTAAATCTTATATGTAAAAATAAATTCACTTGGTCACGTTTCACGTGAATGGACCAGTTATGCTAATTCTTTATTTTATATTGGATCTTCCGAACCGCGGCAAACGCAAGGCTTCCTCCCAATCCAAACACATACTCACAAGACACTACTCTACACCAGTGTTTCTCAAAGAGTGCTCCGCGGAACCCTGGGGCTCCGCAAAGCCTTTATGGGAGCTCCGCGAGAATGCTAGTAGTATAGTATCATCATATAGAATACTAATAGTAATGAGAAAAAATACACTTCTTGTTCACCAAAACCAAATACAGCAATAGACTGGATACTGAACCCTTTATAAGACTTTAACATTCTTCGATCAAACATAATACCAACCAATTGATGAAAAATAAGAAATAGCTTACACTACTAGCGAGAAAAGTTACTAAACTCCGTTTTCTGTCCCTCACTCAGTAACGTAAGAGTTTTATATTCATTGTATTAGCTATACACTTACAGTGTAACATGATTACCTATTATTAAACTTTAATAATAATAAAGAATGTACGTTGCTTTTTCTTTTATTTTGGGGTTCCGTCAAAAATATCGGTTTTCAAAAGGGTTCCACCACCAAAAAAGTTTGAGAAACGCTGCTTTACACCATCGCCGCCGGTATCGGCACCTAATGCCGAGCTACGAGCCATTACCCCTCCATCAAGTCCATCCAGTAACAGTCCAATCCATCTAAATAATGATGTCTCTGAACTCTACTCGGCACACAAAGCCCGGTGAAGTTGTAAAAACCACGAGGTTGGCAACACGTTAGTCATTTTCCAAAAAAAATATTTTAGTCGCTATATAGTTTTAGTTATAGTCGCCCGGCGTGGTCTAGCGGTCCGGCGTCGGACTTGACTTCTTGAGGGCCCGAGTTCGATCCTCGGTCGGGCAACAAAAAATAGAAAATTGAGTACTTTCAATTTTCTTATAAAATAACGTTGCCCGGTATGTGCCCGGTTGGCAATAGACTTACCACCTATCACATTGTGAGATGTATCACCTCTTCGGCTAGTCGTGGGTGCCCTGGTTGTACCTCCGTGAAACCTCTTTGGGATAAGGGCGTGAAGATATTTTTTTTAGTTATAAATATATAATATAATAGTAAATTAATAATAATTGGGATTTTAAATGCAACTAAAAATATAATCAGAAAATCTTGTTTTTTTCGTACTAAAGTAACTATAATTATTTAGCATCTGAAGAGGAAAATAAGGGTTTTTTTACAGCTTGAAATAGTGACTTGACTTATGATAATTAGGCACAATAAAGTTGCAAAAACCGACTTGAACTACAACATTATGTAGATCCTATGTCTCATTTTCGGTGGTTTTTTTTTCGAAGGGTAACAAGTGATTCAGAGATGATCCAAAAAATATTATTATCTTGCCAGTGATTTGGAGTGATACTTAACATACATTTTATAAAATATATTACAACATACATAATATATTACAACTTTTTTTATTACACCATACATACATCTACATTCAAGTTAACCACCTCATCAAGATTAAAATATTAAAAAA